>JBBPDA010155301.1:0-19121 GCA_037974385.1 Arnoldichthys spilopterus | reverse complement strand
ATCTGTCACTGTTAAAATAAACCTACCATTAAAATGATCCTGTTCTGAGACTTTTCATTTCTTTGTCATTGGACAAATTTACAAAATCAGCGACAGGTCAAATAATTATTTCCTCCACTGTATGTCTGGTGAGGTCAGAGGTGCCTAAACTTTTGTCTTGGGGGCTACATTGTGAGGTGACCAGATTACTGAAATAAAACCCAAGGACATTTCCAGTTCAGCAGTCAATTTTTCATTAAAATATCCAATGTTTTATCTATAAAATAAAAAGGGATGACAACTCTGGTGTCATGTACGTTTACCAAGGTAACTGTTGTGCTGTAATAAACTATGACTAATAAAATTGGGTAATAGGTTTGTAAACCATGTCAGTAGCCTAAAACGGTGAAGTGAAGATGTGATAAACTATGGAACACTCATTAAAGGCAATGGCCAAGCTGCAATGGCTTAATATACTTAATTTAATTATCCAGTTTTCCTCTTACTCCATTATTTTTTCATTTTCACTCTTTTCTCTTTCTTGTCTAATCTTTAGTTCTACCCCATTACTTGCCTTTTTATTTTATTTTATTGTTAAGAATAATAAACTGGCATGCTCTGTATTCATGCCTTTACCTTTCCTCCTCTTATCTCCTTTACTCTCCTTCCTATCCTGTCTTCCTGCACTCATTTCTCTCCTACAATGATTAAAGTAAAAAATATTTTGACGGATTTTATTTGGACCAAAGTCCCTACAATTACAGAATTGGTAAAACAAGTTACAGAGAGGTGACCCAAATTAGCCCTCAACACCTGCTAAATAAATAAAATGTTAAATTTGTTACATTTAAAATGATGCACTATGTTTGGACGTTACATGGTAGCCTTTCACTTACTATTCAGTTCCCAATCACCTGCTTGTATGATTCCTAAGCCCAGTAACCCACCCCTGATTCTCTGGGATACTTCGCATTGGTCCCAACAATGTGGATTTACACTAAGTTTTTAGTGTAGTTTTCTACAGTAGTTTTCTCTAAAACTAGGCCTGAAAGTGATTAGCAGTCAAAAAAGAGTGATATGAAGATGTTGAGATGTGGGTCTGCTTTGCTCATTAGTCTGTTTTAAATTCACAGTTAAAAACTGGGACACTTTTAGAGACAATTCCAGTGGAGCACAGGACACAAAAAGGGGACTGTCTTTAGAAAACTGGGACTATTCACCCCACTAAAATGTATTGTTTGTGATGGCCAATAACATGTTTAACATAAAGGATCTAAAATAATTTATGATTTAATCCTAAAACTCTTTCATTATATGGAGATTCCTGTCACTTAATTTTTTTAAACGAACCACCCAGTAACCAAAAGTGGCTCTTTGATGGAATCACACAAAGAACCTTTTTGGCACCTTTAATCTTTTAGGATAATATGACTATACATTAACTTACCCATTTACTAAACTCATTCACTGTTTTTGTCTTCTGTGCAACAGCTGTATGGCTTCTATAATGATCTGACCTAGTTCGAGTAGACTACAGGAATGTGACAGCAGGACCAATCCAGTATTCTCAAGGTCGGCATGCAGCTCTCACTGCACTGTAAATTCATTTCCATCTCATCTATGACAAGCAGACTCATCTAGGTAGCATTCAGTCATGGGACGTCCTAGAGGTCAGCTTACTTTGTCCATGGTTTTAGGACTAGGTGTGCTGGCGTTGGCTCAGTCGCCTCCTCCTGGGTCATTGTCGTCTGTAAAGAGAAAGAGTGGTTGCATTAAAGTAAACCATTGTAAGTGTATTCTGCGGGACGGAAGCGGCATTATCGACCTGGAGTCATTGGCGGATGCACAGGGCTTCCTGGAGTATGCCAAACATGTCCCATTTGAGGACACACCACAGGACACAGAAGTGTTACTTTCCTTCAGCCCATGCCTGCCTTTTTCCCAGCCAGTAGAGTTCACGGTCACAGACTGCACAGATGTGGCTGCCTGTTTGATTTTAAGGTAGGTTTTATTGTTTAAGGTGGAAACTGTAAGCTGAAATTGTATGCTGTAAGCACTGGAAAGTGAAAGTATACATATGTACACTAAAAACTCAGTTAATTATGTCATGCACAATATTACTTACTTCACTTTATTTAGTTCTATACTATATTTCAGCAAGATTAATTGATTTATAAGCTATTTTTATCTTTAAAAGCAAAAACTTTGTTTTGATCATCATTGAGCATCTGCAGTTTCAGTACAGCTAAAAGTGATGTGACTGTAAATGTTATCCCAATAGTCAGAGTTAATTATAATAAGCCATAAATACATATGACATCTTGAATAAAAAGTGTGTCAAATACCTGAAGTAGAGTTGCAAATATCAGCATAATCATATGCATTTGTATAAATTTGTGAATAACACATTTTTTAAGAAATTAATTGTTTTGAATGAATATGGGGCATGGAACTCTCTCATAGTTTACTTGAGGGGCTTTGTTCTAAAAGCGTGTTGAAACTAACCAACCCTCATGCCCTCACCCCAACCCCAAAGCCTATAGCCTGGCAAATACTTACTGTGGGTTGTTTATTTGCTTCAAAAAATTGCTATATTGCTATAGTACAGCCGCCAAGTGTGCCCTGTACTTCCCTGCATTCCATTATTTAAAATGCCTCTTTCATTCAAGCAGCTTACATAAGACTAAGCCTTTTATACTATATTTTAGACTAAGCCTGGGAATAAAATCTACTAGTGAAAAGTGATCATACAAATATTTGCTTTCTAGGAGTAAAACGCATGTGAATCGTTATATGAACTATGGAAGACATGAAGGTAATAAATTCCATTATAATGAAACAACCAAGACACTGTCCGTCTCATATTCAGGTAGGTTTCTTGCACGCTGTGAGCCTGCAGTGGCTTTATAAACTGCTTTCATGGCTTAAGAAATTTTATAAAACGAAATGAGACTTTGTTGTAGTTTACAGAAATTTTGTGATGCACCATGGCACCCTGGTAGCATTACACAGTTATATAGAGTTATAGTTACATTTATAGTGAAAGTGACTATTTGTCATTGTGAACACACCCCATCAAAAATGTCACCCCAATGAAATGTGACCTCGGAACAGTAGCTTGCTCAAATGTACCTCAGTGGTACCTGGGCTGGGACCCTCCTATCACATGGGCAAGTCCCATATAAGATTATAAAGCATGCGTAACTTTTTCATGTAGTTTGTTTATGCAGCTTTCCTTACAAAACAAACAGACATTTGCATGATTTACTTGATAAATATGTTAAATGCTTGAATATTATGGTAATAAAAATAAATAAATAAATAAAATAAACTAAAAGGATATATATTGATGTAACCACCCACCTCTTCTAGTGAACTCTTACAAGGAGGCTCAAACTGTGGTGCACTACCGCTGCAGCCCTAATCGTTCCATCTACCACAGCCTGAGTTTCCGTAATGGTATGGAGATGTGGGTGGAAAGCCCTTGCGCATGTCCCAACGCCTGTGCCCTAGTGGATGTGGGGCCTGGCACCATCTTCCTCATCATCCTGTGCCTCAGTATCACGGCTTACTTCACATTAGGTAGATCACTTTACTCTTTCAAAACATTAGGTTTCAGTCCTCATTAATATTTAGTAAGGTAATATAGTCAATATAGATAATACAGCATTTTTTGGGTTGTTAAATATCCTGAAAAAATGTATTTCTAAAAAAAATGTGCAAGCATATTGTAACTGATAATAAAACTAAAAGATCACATTTTTACAAAACTATTTTTTCCTCTTTCTGAAGGCTCTTGTGCGCTAAGGCCATTTAGGTCCACTAGTGGTGTCCAGATCACCCCGGAGGACAGTGTGTGGTGCATGCTCTGTTACCATTTCACTGACCAGCCACGAACTAGACGTAAGCGACACTATTCACTGAGGGAAGAGACTCTGTAATTAATCATTCTCGGCAGTGACATAAGAGAGTGTGGGAAGACACACGGCCATGTTTCAGGTTTTCCTGACTGTAGTTCACTACAGTGTTTTATCATGTTCTGATAACCAGTATTACAGCATATGACCAATATTACTGTTGTTTTTAAATACAGTCAATGGACATAATTATTTAAATGTAATTACATTCTGTACCAACAAGCTCATGTTTGAACTCCGTCCCCTTTTTTTGCCATATTACAAAGTGTAAAAAATATTTTTCTTTTGGCAAGAACTTACACTTATTAAAAATTATAATAAAATCTTTCAATTACAAATATAAATGTGTTATGCATTGATTGTTTAGAATTTGCATTTTTCACAAAAGTCCTACACTTGTTTCAATGAGCTGATGAGAAATAATGAACCAAACTGTAAGGAATTTACACTGCATGGGTGTCCCTAAAAGGATATAAATCCACTACATTGCCAAAAGTATGTGAACAATTAACCATCACACCTATAAGAGCTTGTGGGAAATTACTTCTACTTTAACAGTTGAACGGAAAAGTCAAAAGAAATTTTACAAACTGTTTAAGGTTGCATCTTATGACAATGCCTGACAAGTCATAAGATATATATACAGCTGCTTGTATACATGTCTTAGCAGTAATGAGGAGTCAACAAACTTTGGGCAAAACAATGTACATATGAGGTTAAACCAGTAGTTTATCCAATACCATTCTCTACAGAAGAGTAAACCCAAAAACATAAAGCACACCTTAAAATTTATTTCACTTTATTGATTAAAAACAGGTTTGTAAAATTCACAAAAATAGCTATATTGAAATACAAATGAATTCCATTAAAATGATATAAATCTTTCATTTAAGTTATGAGTCTATTTTTAATACATCTTGAGGAAATGTTAGCTTATGTGTTGAAGGCTTTAAGGTGGGGTGGGGGGTTGTGCATGGCTCAGAGACATGAGTTAAAATAAAGCCTAGAGTCTGTAATAAAGTCTAGAGATGTCAGTGCACAGTGCTGCATAAACAAACGTCATTTCACCTGAGGAGTTCAGCTTAGATGGTTAATATGCAGTAATATGTTTAACAGTCACAAACTATGCCTAGTGAAGGACTATGATAGGTTAAGTGGAGATGTAGTAGAGATTTGTTTTGCAGAAAATTGTTTTTCTGCATTAGAAAGTGTCATATTAAACTAATGAGTTTAGTGGCTGATAAACATATGATGACATGTGGACATCATGTCATATATTGAAAATCAATTGTAATAATGTTACTAATATATGTAGCTTTTGAGATACTTCACTGTCGGAAGATGCATGCTCAATGAAAAAATATTAAATTAAAAAACAGTCAAGTGAACTCCACAGGCATTCAGTCCATATTAACAGCACTGTACGAAGCAAGTCACAGTTAAAAAAACACACAAACTTGAGTCATCTTGAGGAAATACACTAGACATTAAATTGACTACATAAAATTGACATACTATCCACTAACCAGCCAGCTGGTTTGAAAAGAGAGGAGAAAGTAAATCTAAAAAAAAGGGTTAAAAAAAAACAAAAAACAAACAAAAATTAAAACAAGCAAAAGTGCTGCACCATGTGTATAGAACTACAGAGAAACCATCACAGAATAAAAGGAGGATCAAAGAAATATTTAAATTTTTCTAAACAATATTGTAGTACTGTAACAGCAGTCAGACTGGCCCAGCCACTGACTATGTTTAAAACACATTTAGTGGAATTTGTAGGTTTTTAACCTCTGCTTTTTCTAATGTTGCATATGATTAATCACCATTGATAATAAATGTTATTTTTAAAAGCACTAAAAAAAAAAAGTAAAACACACTGATAACAGATGTCAAGGGAAGGTACATAAGCATCTGCACATTGGCTTTTGTTATATTGTTTTGTGCTTTTTAAGTACAGAATAATTTAGGGCTGTCACTATTGATTACATAGTGGGTAATCATACACACATTAAAGTTTCCTTTATATACATGAAATTTTTAAGTATAAGAAACTTGCAAAAGTGAGATCCTGCTAGTTTGGGTTTCCTCTATTTCTGTGATGCTCACTAAAGCGATTCAGACACCAGAACACTGCTGTAATTAAGAAAAGAGAGTTTTAACTGCTAAGCCAATTCATTAAGAACATACATTTTGTTAATTTTAATTAAGTACTCGTGACAGCCCTAAACACATCTATATTATTGTCCATGGTAATTGGCCATACTCTAGAGATTAGGTTGAAAAACTCTGGAGTATTCCTTAAGAAGATCATATAACACACAATATCTGATTCAATAGCCCAAAAATTTGAAAAGGTTCCCCCAGTGGATCACTGTATAAAGTTAAAGATTTTTGTTGAGATTATGTTTGTCCTAAAGTGCAGTTTATGTGAAGGACAAGATTATTTGCTATGTAAACTATAGCATACCAAGACACCAATGATGTCAACAGTGGTGTTCCTCTACATATGCAAATGTAAAATCCAAAACAGGAAATGCATGGACACTAATGTGAGATCAGGTAGAGAGAACTTTTATTTGTCCAATTTTTTGACTGTATTCATCCTCTCACAGTACTCAGGCCAGCTGGTACTCCAGGAATACTGCATAAAATTAATTCCCCAAAAACATACTGGTAGGTTGTGAATTAGTGTTAATAAGGCAGGCACTTGCAAATAATGCAGGGGAGGGTCATCAATTCTGGTTCTCTATGGCTTGTGTCTAGCAGAATTTGGCTATTACCTAGCAAACATACAACTGCTTCCTAACACCACCACTGTAAAGAAACCAAACCTAAGGACTTGGACGACACCTGGTATTACAGAGAGGAGGAGGAGATGTTTACCGATGGCATGGCACTTTAAAAATTCTAAAATTTTGGCAATACATTTCTAAAACAGGCAGTTAGAAATTTATAAACATATAACATATTCCACAAATTAAAACCTTACACTCCTATAAACAAAGATGTCAAAAAGAGGATTTTAGATGATGCCACAAAAGAATACCTAAAGAACTTTTCAACAGATGGCTCTATAAAAAAAGCTCAACTGAAAAGTTCATTTGGCAACCAAAAGAGGGTCTTCTGTGGCATCGCTCTGAAGAACTCCAATTGGCACCTTTATTGTCAAGAGTGCAGCCCAATTACAGAAACTGCAACCATACACAGAAAAACAGAAATAAAGAATTCACATAGAATGACAGCACCACAGGCAGTTAACCTCATGAGTACTAGTGGAAATGTGTTTAAAGCACAATTGTGCTTAAATGTTACACTGGTGACCATTTTATCAAGTGTCAATGCAAAATTTAAAAAATGGAAGTAAAGATTTTGACTAAGAAGGTGGTGCACAAACTAAAGCAGTGGTTGGGGTTATCTGGGCTCTGTAAATGTCTCATATAGACACAAATCCTCCAATAGTGTAGACAAACAGGGATTCATGAGTCCATATCTTCCTCAGGTCTTTAGTGGTAGAGGAAAAATTTGACTCAAAGACGACTGTTACCAACAGCTTTTGCACTTCTAATGGCTTTCAATCACCACAGGTTCATACACTCCAGCAGTGACCCTACAAAAAGACACACTTGTTGAATGTGGTCAAGTCAAGATGTTAACACAGTATAGATGTTGCCTTTGACAAATAATATAAATACAGAGGGCCAAAAACACATGTGACTGAAATATGCACTTTCAATGTGCCTAAATGTAATGCTTGATTTCCTAAGTTTTTTTTATGCAAACTGTGACCTGACTGAGCACACCACTGTGATGTAAACAATTTCAAAGAAAGACATTAAATTATAGAGCTGTCATTAAGCTTGACACAAAACAGACAAAGTGATGTTGATAAGTAATATTCCACCAAAACATCTTCTAGCAGTGTCTGTGAAACACAACATGGACTCTATGTGCAAACAGTGGCCATGACACAGATATTCTAAGCTGTGTCTTTTTACATATGAACATCTAATCTGAGAGTGTAAACAGTGATATACTGAGAATAAACATTCTTTCAGCACCTTCTAAAGGGTCACGTCATCATATCTAACCCTGTATCCATGGTCGTTAAAGGACGTCTGTCAACAATAAGTCATTTGAGAAACTACCTCAAATTTACACCTGACTGTTAAAGGTTGAGGAAAATAGCCACAAAAAGGTGCTGTGAGGTACTTATACTCTAATAAATATCACAGAGTAAGTAATCAGCCGCACCTTTAATATCTCCAGCCACTTTTTATATGTGATCATTACACTTTTTGCATTCACAAATCAGAGAAGGACATTTTGCTTTTCACCACACACATGGTCCATACACTGCACATTTAGTGTCTGACTTCATTTTGTACAAAACACATAAGAAGAATGAGTTCAAATAGCACCGGAAATGGATGCAAAAGGCTTTGTCCATTCGGCCCAGAGTATTTATGTTGAAATAAATCATCTATACCGAATATGTAGTTGTAACTATATTTATAGTTTTATTTAATACAAAGCAACATAAATGACTTACCGGTTCCCCAGCTGAATCCCACTTAATGCAGTAGTTCCATCTCTACTGACAAACAGTCTCAGGTTGCTGTCTGAAGGTGGAAAAGGTGAGAAAGAAGATAAAGTGATTCAGAGAGTGATCATTAGAGACAAAGCGTGAAAGATGGTGGGGAGTTAACACCATGAACATAAAAAATGAAGTCACAATCACATTAGAAAAGGCAGCTGCTTTTTAAGTTGCCTACCTTCATTGTTACTGTTGTCCGCAAAGTTCTGACTCTGAACTATTTTCTCCACAATGTCGTCAGCATCAATGCGTGTGTCATTAACCCAGGTGGGATGACTCTCTACAGTATCCTGTTTCCTCCTGGTAGAGGAAGAGAAGAAAAGAGGAAAGTGTCTCTGAAATCAGTGGGTACCTGTAACACCAACTGTTTAACAGGATCATTATTTTTACAGTGAGCACAACTTCAGTCTCATCTTCATCTGTCAGGCAAATGAATTACTGTCCTACTCCATTAATGATTTTTATCCAATACAAAAAATATGTATTGTGTAAAAACAAACCTACCGCAGACCTAATGTTTAAGCACTAGCTAGCTAGGCTAACATAGAGACTCAATACATAAAGGGATTTGTTACCCGGTAATGGCAGTTTTGGGCTTTTAGCTTTTTCTTAAACATTAACTGAAAATTGTTCATTTTTATCATCACGTAAGTGAATAAAAATGTAAATGATGAACGTCAAGCATATGTCAGTTTTTTTACAGACCAGCTATCTATTTACTAGGCGTATGCCTGAGAAAGAATTACACATAGTGGGATACCTCAGGGGTCTGTTGGGGGGCAGTACAGGCCGAGGGGGGCGTTGGAGTCTCTCAAGACGACTGTCACTTTCTGAATGGGCATCGGCACTCACACTGCTGCCTGTGGAAGTGTTCCTACGGTGGGTCAGATCCGATAGGCTGGAGGAGCAGGAGTGTTCTGTGCTGTAGCCTGGATTCATACACACATACAGACAGTGAGTACATACTCAGTATTTATATATATTTATATATAGTAAACTATATAGTTCTAAAAACCGAAGTGCAGGAAGCAGGTAAAATGGGTGAGTGTAAGGATCTGAGCCACTTTGACAAGGCTGAGTGTAAGAATCTGAGCCACTTTGACAAGGCTATTTATTATTTATCACAAGGCTTACTGTGATGGCTAGAGCCAGTGGAGTGTTCCAGGTTTGCAGTAGTTAATATCTACCAAAAGTGATCCAAGGAAGAACAACTGGTGAATCAGCAACAGGGTCATGGGCACTCAAGGCTCATTGATGCTTGTGGGAACTGAAGGCTAGCCTGTCTGGTCTGATCTGACAGAAGAGCTATGTTTTAAAAAGTGAATGCGGAGTCTGATTGAAACATCTGATAGGGGGACCTCAACATTACACAGGTGGTTTTAATGTTATCCCTAATAAAAAAAATCTCATTTTAGTCTAAGGCCCCCTTTGCAGATAGTAAGTTTCCATGTATTTAGTTCTGTAGGCTCACCTGTGCTGTAAAACAAAATACAGGCTTTTTTACACAACAACCCAGCAGCTTCTAACAATTACCTGCAGATTTACTGATTGTTGTTTACACTCTCATTGAAAAAACAAAAGTATTTTACATATGAAACTTTTACCTGTAGTATACCAGCAGTTTGAATAGAGCCTATAGCGGTTTATCATGTAAATCAATGACTTCTAAATATACTAATTAGTTTATTAGTATAACAGTCGACAAACCGATACATACAAACACAGTTTGTTTTTTTAAAACCCAGTGACTGTTTCTGAAGTGTCAGGCTGGCATGTTAAGCAAACTTTCCCACAGTCACACACAATGGCAGCACCTCAAAGAGAGAGAGGAAGACTTTAAAGGACAGACAAATAAAGCAAGGTGGAGGAGAGCTTCCTGAATATGTCACCAGAGCAACACAGAATGGACACATGAAGAATTCTCTTGAGCTCCACTTCATACAAACAGACACAATATGGGAATGTTTATGAAAGAAACCATGAGAAAATACACAACACACAAACACACTTAGAAATACACACACCTGACAGCTTGCTCTGTTGACTAGCGTAGCTGGAGTTACGGGAGTGACCGGTGTGGAAGGTCTCATCTATGCCTGACCGACTCTGATCACCCTCCTCTGGCAGACCTGAATAACATGGATAAAGACAATGGTCAGTGAAGCAAAGGTGAAAACAAATTTCTAGAAATAAAGGTTTAGCCACACTGAGAAAATAGTGTCTACTTCATAAATCACAGTTATTACAAAACCATGTATCCCATCAGCACGACTGTAAAAAAAATATATAAAGTTGTTAGGTTTCTTTATAATGAACCATTTACACCAACCGTTTACTTCTCATTCATTGCATTATGCAGAAATTAGTTATGAAATTTTGGTGTAAGGGCAAAAATATGTAATGGACATACCCGAGCTAAGAATGGAGGGTCTGGGTTTGGTCAGCCGAGGCCCTGCCCCCACAGCCGTGCCCTCTCCTTTGCGGTCCAGCTGCAGGGCTGGCTCTCGGCCTGGCACTGAGATCGACTTGGCAGTACTAGGAGGACTGAAAGTGAAGGAAAAAAAGAATTTCAGAAAAACCTCCACTGATTTGACGCAAGCGATTGTGTTGCTTAACCATTTGCAAAAGATGTATTTACAGTTAACAGCCAAACACCTAGTTTAAGTAATTACTACTTCTCAAGTGTGGCTGATGGAATTGAACAAATCTATGGGATGACTGAAGAGCATAGAGACATCAGGAACCAAACTTGTGTGTGTTCTAAATGTATTACTGTAACTAACAAATTAATGAACTTATATAGTCTTATCATGATTAACTGTATGTATTTAAATTTAATCTAATATCATATAATATTTTACTGACAAAAACACATTTACCACTTCATTCATTCAATTTCAACTATTTTATTTGTGAACAGCACTGTATATATAAAAAGCAGTGCATTTTAACTATTCACCAAAAGAGGGCACCAAACCTCAACTCATCGGTCTGGGCTAAGGAATATGCACTCACGTTTTAAAACATGGGTCTGCAGATAACAGGGTCATCCCAATGGTCACCTTAAGAAGAAAAATTAACAACTGCATTAAAAGTGAGTGAAAGTAACTTGGTGCAAACAGGTGTTAACTTTCAAATAGGATCAGATACATAACCATCACCTATAATCATTTTAACCACCATATCATCTAAAAAATATATCACATTGTTTCACTGCCATCAGACAAAAAAACACAGTGTGAGGTGTGTGGACTAATATGACTTTGACCTCTGACCTTTAAAATAGAGTTGTCCTGTCGCGTGTTCTTGGTGTTGTACCCTTCGAGCAAGCAGCAGCGCACAGTGGAGCCTGAGCCAGCAAACTCCGCCATGTTTAGGTCAGCAAAGCCCAGCTGAAAGAAGTCAGAGTGAGTTTAATACGGACATTATTTTAACTCGTTAGAACTTTTTCATAAGTCCAAATCAAAAGCCAAAAATCGTACTTAAAGGTTCCATAATTATGGAGAACCACCATGATTTCACAGATTTCATGATGGCATAGAAATCAAAACATTTGCCTATAACCACCTGTGCACCCTAGAGCTAATTCACAATGAAGTTATAAGAAGTGTTTCAGCCTCTTTTTTTTAATCAAGGCACAGGGGTACAGAGGTACAGCGCAGCCATTTACACCTGAGGTCATTTCCATAAATTGGTCTTAAAACAGCCTGTGTAATTCAAAACGATAAAGAGCGTTGGAAAGGGATGGTGAAAATGAATTACAACTTTTTTTGAATTTTGCTAAACAAAACCATTAAACTGACCTCTGGGGAAATTAATACAATAAAAATGTAGGATATAGGCCCTTTAAAAACAATCATTTATAATAAAAATTGGCCAATAGAACAAGACCAGACATGCTTTTTCTCTACTTCTCATAATTGTGATCGCTTCCATTTTCTCCAGCATTATTTCTTTCTCACTCTGCCTGCATGCTTCACTATGCTATCGGCCTCAACAGGCAGATCGGCAGTAGATACACCATATTGACTTAGAGGAGATTTAGTGTGAGCTGTATTCAGTCTGCTGAGGACTATGCTGACTAAACGGAACCCTTTCTTCTTCCCGGATACTATGGCTGATTACTGGGTCTCCAAAAACTACATCCGCTCATTTTCACTGCCAGGATGTTCGCGCTCTCAGTTTCCTGTTTTACCTCACATTATGATCTCAGCTATGGTGTGAAGAGCTGGTGTTGAGAAACTGTTTGTAAACATTAATGTAATTTATTACATAAAGTAAAAACATAAATTAAACATAATGTATTCAGTCTCTCTATAAGTGTCTGTATTATTACTCAATAGTTCTGCCTAGCCAACTACACATCTTCTTATATTTCCTATGCACCCATCGTATCTAAATCTCCACAGGTGATATACATGTACATTTTCTGGAAAATATCTTCAAAGTTTAAGACCATTTCTGTAGATTTTGAAAATTCTGTTCCATCATATTATTTTTCCAAGCACACTCTGCCACTTTAACCTATTATCAGTTACACTAAATGTTTAGTTTTTGGGTTAAATCTAAAGCTACTCCAGCATCCTGGATTTAATATCCAAAACATTAAAAAGAAAGAAGAAACCCACGCGAACACAGAGGAGCTTGCAAACTCCACACAGAAAGGCACCCGTGGCTGACCCGGGGATCGAACCCAGAACCTTCTCGCTGTGAGGCGACAGCGCTAACCACTGCACCATAACGACAATACAATTAAACAAATTATAAAAAATATCATACTTGGCCATTTATTTATTGACAAAAATGATACAATATTACATCTCTGTGAGTGGCAAAAGTACATAAACCTTTACTTTCAGTATCGGACCCCCTTTTGAAGCAAGAACTGCAACTAAACATTTCTAGTAACTGCTAGTCAGTCCTGCACATCAGCGTGGGTGAATCTAGCTCATCCCTTCAAACAGAACAGCTTCAGCTCTGGGATGTTGATGGGTTAAATCACATAAACCATTTGCTTCGGGTCTTTCCACAAAATGTCTATTGGGCCTTGGACTTGGCCTTTACCTTTATTCTTCTTTTACTATTCTTTGGTAGCTTGTGTGCTTAGGGTCACTGACGCAATTTCTCTTGGGATTCAGATCAAAGGCAGATGCCCGGACATTTTTCTATAAAATTCACTGCTTTAGCGCAGTACTCATTGTTCCATCAATGATGGCAAGCCATCCTGGCCCAGACGTGGCAAAACAGGCCCAAATCATGATAACACTCCCATGTTTCACATATGGAATAGGTTCTTACATTGGAAAAGGCAGTGTTGCCTTTCTCCAAACACTGTGCTTCTCATTAAAACTAAAAAGTTCTATTTTGGTCTCATACATTCACAAACCATTTCCCAATAGTCTTCTGGTTTGTCCATGGGCTCTTGAACAAACTGTATTTGGGCAGAAATGTTCTTTTTGGAGAGCAGTAGCTTTCGCCTTACAACTCTACCATGCACACCATTGTCTCACAGACATTACATAAACCAGTGTAAGAGTTTTGTTGCCACTTAAACTCATCTCAAAGCTATTGGCCTGAGCTCACCCCAATCCTGGGAGGCTTTATACCCCTCTGGGAGACATCTGATATTAGACATGGTGAGATTAGACTGATGTGCAGCTGTTCTACAGTGTACCATTATATTGGAAATACTTTTGTATTGAGATTTTATAAGCTGTGTGCATCCAACTGAACACCTGGGTCACCACTAAGTTCACCTTAAAGGGCTGTCCAGATAGTTGTAGACATACTGTGTATTTCTGTACTTCATGTTGCATCCCAATAGACTGTATTACATTACACTGTTCCATTAGATTGCGCATTGCAGACTTTTATCACAATTCAATCTGGACATTACCGACATACAAAGGGAGTGTACAATTGCGATACTAGGTGCAGACAGTAAAAGTTAATTCTTTCCAGACGGAAATCCAATGCCAAATCTCTTTGGCGGCTCTGCTAAGGCAGGAGGTCTTTCTTCAGTAAGCCTCCAACTCTCTCATTTCCCTTTCCCCTAACAGGCTCTTTCAAATAGCTGCTTTAAGTCTCAACATTTAACTTTTAAATCAAAGCTAACTTAAAAATAACCATTTCTTAAAGATGAGGACAAATATGGCATGAGAGCCTGTTTTGGCTTTTGGCCAGCACCTTTTTTTGCTTTACCCTATGTTCAAATGTTTAAGTCATTAGAGTTTAATGGGAGTGATTTTCTGGTATAAGGTTTGGTCATATATCCTGTTGACTTATTGTAAGTTCTCAAAGCTGCAGCCATTTCTGTCCCCAGACACATTAATTTAAGGAGGCCATCTCCTGAGGAGCAGGGGTATTATTAGCTCAGGGAAATCCAAACTTAGCAAGGTAGTAGGGAAACAAAAGGAAGGCTCCATTCATTGCTTGTGAATGCAACTTTCCCCACCTTTTATGCTACCGGGCATGTCTGTGACAAACATCAAGTCTGGTCCAGACCAGAAATATTATTTTCCTCGAGATACAGTAATGAGGCTTATATAAAGAGACCATCATATGTTTGAGGATTCTGATAAGATGACCAGTACTGGTGTGAATCTCACATACACACAAACATGTTACCAACATAGCTGGCACCTAAAATTCTTACACCTGCAGGCCACCCACAAGTTTACTTTGAACGCTAACACCTCAGTGTCAATTAGCAGTTACTTTCACCACTCAGCTGTGGAAAGTCAATTAAGTACATTTTATCTTGTACAACATGTTAATTGCTTAAAAGAGTTCCAAACAGTAAACGAAGGTGTTAATATTAGCTATTTGCCAGTAAAGTATTGCATATGTGCAGCAGGGTGTGGATGACTTCTCTTACCTTTGAATATGTTTTTCCTCCTTTGAGTTCCTGTAATGAAAACAGGATAAGTCTTAAACTCAATGACTGGGAAGTGAAGGCAGAGTAGCATAAATGTTTACTTCCAGCCCACACATCTCAAAATCTCAGACAACAGAGGTTCATTTAAAACTGATTCTTTATCTAAACACAACTAAAAGCAGGTTTAATTAATGTGGAGTAGACATAATCACAATCAGATTTTAGTTTATTTAGCCCAAAGATGATTTTAAAAGAGCATGACACTGAACACTGTTTCTACCAGATGCTATTAACATCTAGATGCTTTTGCGAAGCTGGGTTTAGTTTAATTAAAAGAATGAGCTAGCAACTCAACACCACAATTTACATAAAATTTTTTGCTCTTTAATAGGACAAAGGGGGTTATATGTGTTAACGAGAAATCAGATCCATATTAAATAATATATATCAATATATCAAATGAAGAGCTACACTAAACATAAGAAGTGATTGGCACTGGGATTAAAATTATACATCTGCAGATTATATGTTTGTAGTAAAAAATCTGCTGCTTTTTTAAAAATTCTGATCGTGCATCGTACAGTTCAAACCCAATTTCGGTTGCTTGGCATGGATGTAGTGGGCCTTACCTTTCTCACAGAGACTCGGCAGATACAAGGGTCCAGAACACCAGTGTTGGCATTGGCACTCATCTTGCACACAAAGGAGAACCTCTTCTTCCAACGGACAGAGTTCTCCCGAACCTCCTCTCTGTGGGAGAATAGTGGAAAGTGTTGTTTTTGAGGGATATGTCATTTAGTTCCATTGCAAAAAAAAGCAAGCTTAGGCGAATGTGCTGCTTTTGGCGACTAACCATGTTCATTTATAATGCTTCAAGCTGTGCCGCCGTTTATTATGGCCAGCAACTTATTAGAGGCCGATGGTGTTTTTTCAACCTTGTTACAGAGGTCAGAAGGGTGAAGGAAGGAGAGAGCTATGGCCGAGTGGTTTCTGAAACTTTTAATAACCTTTTCAGTACAGGCCACTCTGCTCAGCACATTACATTTTGCAACGCTGCACATAATGCACATTTGTCAAATGTTCTTTGATGCAACACCAACCCCCCTCCTCCTTTCTCAGAGTGCTGAGAAAGGCCAAACAAAGAAGATACACCTCGCAAATGTGATTCAGTCACTTTTTCTATTAACACACACATATTTACTATATAAATTCTCACAGAGACTGATGAGGTTTAACATATCCACATGTATTCACATACAAACACACACTCACAAAATTGGCAACTATGAAAAATATAAAGAGAAGTATGAGGGGGCATTGAATAAAGAAGCCAAATACTGAATATGCATGAGGCTCTGGCCATCTGCTATGCAAATATACAGCTATTAATACTACAGAACAGACTGCTCTGTGGAGCGAGGAAGCTTCTACAGGGACAAATCTACAGCACAGTCAAATTTCAAGAATCCAAAGCATCAAATAAAATGAAATAATATACATTTTTCCACCCACTGTAATGGAGAGGAGAGAACAACCTTAGACAAAACATACATTTGAGCAAATAAATATTTTACCAAGCAACCTACACATCTCTGTTACAAATAAAAGGGTAACTTTGTGTAAATTAAATATTTAATAGCAGGGTTGAGTGCAAATATTTTCATGTTTTGTGTCCAACGTCAAAACAAAAAAATGAGTTTAATTTTACGTTATTTCAACCAGACAACCATGTGCATGAGTTTAAATAATGCGCATTAAAATACATATATTTTGTAAAATGTGGCCTTAAACTGTGGTCTTCTGGGTGGAAAAAATATTGCAATTAAAATAGAAGAAGATGGCCAAAACAATGTTCAATATGAAATTAATGAAAATTATTTTAGATTTTATACTACTGTACCTCACTGTAACTCTAGATTGTACCATAAACATTCTCAGTGATTAGAGGCAATAAGTCCATTGTTAGAAATACAGAAAGTGAGTGTGTGTTTAATTTATATCAATTCCTACTAGATCTAAAAAAAAAAAAAAAAAACATTCAAAGATTTAGAGAACAGCCTGGCCAGGTGTTTGCTATAAAACCACATGATTTAAACACTGGTCCATAGCTATAAAAAAACGGCTTTAAGATGTAAACTGTCTCATCAGCGTGACATAGTATGTATGGTCACAGCAGTGGTCTATAACTGGCCCTCTGGAGAGAGCTTGCAGGAACTAATATAGGCTACAGGCTGGGTCTATGAGGGGTTTACAATAGTTTGAAGATGGCCTATTGCCAAGAAGGGCATCTGTTCCTTATTCCCCCTCACATTTGGTGGCATACACACACTGAGAACAGTGGCACAAGACTGCAACTCAGTTACAGATACTCTAAGGCCAAATGAAGGAGATCAGATATTTCTCTATTGAATATTTTCACTTTTAAATAAACTCAAGGCGAGTTTTGCTTTTATGCCTAAATAAAAAAGCAGTGATTTTGTAAATATTATTATTATTATTAGTAGTAGTAGTAGTAGTAGTAGTAGTAGTAGTAGTAGTAGTAGTAGTAGTAGTAGTAGTATTTTAGTCAAAATAGTAGTATTACTATACTGAAAGTTAACCCTAAGATCTTCTTACTCTGAGGTAACAACCCCAACCACTGCACCGTGCCCCCCTAATTATACCCTGATCAGTCTTCACATTAACACCACTGACAGGTAAAGTAAATAACACTGACTATCTAGTTATTTTATTACAATGACACCTGTCAGGGGGGTGAAATATATTAGGCAGCGAGTGAACTGAGCTCTTGAAGTTGACATGCTGGAAGCAGGAAAAATGGTCGAGCGAACTGATCCACTTTCACAAGGGCCTTATCATGATGGCTAGACGTCAAAGCATCTCCAAAACATCAGGTCTTGTGGTGTGTTCCAGGTGTGCAGCAGTTAGTACCTACCAAAAGTGATCCAAGGAAGGACACCTGGTGAATCGGCAACATTAGCTGACTCTGTGGTTAACTGTGTGTTTTGACCCCTTTCTATCAGTCAGAGCTATTTTAGCAGCATGAGCAAGGGGACCTGCTCAACATAAGGCAGGTGGTTTTAACATATTTTGCCCTGGAAGCTGGTGCATATAATAAAAAATCAGAAGAAATGTAAAAGGTGGGACAAACATCATTACATTTAGGTGGAATTTAGTCTTAAATGGTAGTAATAGTAATTAATATCGTACAAAATTTTAACTAACAAGACTCCGGTTGACAGAAAACTAAATATTGGATCAGTTTTGGAAGAGGAAAATAAAAAAATGGTATTGTGGTCTAATTGTTTGCCCTCCTTCAGTCCGTCACCTCCTCCATACCCACACACACACATTCTTCACTCACATTCCAGGGGCCAAACATGCTTTGTTGTATCACCATAGTAACTACAAACACCAAGTAACCCAGCACTGACCAGGGAGGTTGAGAGGAGTGAGCGAGAGCGTAAGAGTGAGGGAGGGAAAGGACACAGAGAAGTAATCAATGTGCTGGACAACAGTAACACCTTAAAAGTTCACATGTTACACCAGCTTACACAGTGACACTCTTAAAAGGAAAATTTCCTAAATGGTTCTCGGCCTGTAGTGATAGCTGAATGAGTGACTAGAGATAAAGAATACTGAATTTAGAAACAGACTCAAGGAAGCATGCTACAGGCAAAAATACACACACACACACACACACACACACACACACACACACACACACACACACACACACACACACACACACACA
>JBBPDA010155283.1:17500-19122 GCA_037974385.1 Arnoldichthys spilopterus | reverse complement strand
TGATGGGTTAAATGCAGAGGTCACATTTCGTTGTGGTGCTTGAGTGTGTTCACAATGACAAACAGTCACTTTCACTAGTAGACATACTGCTTAACGTCTTCCAACAAAAAGAATTCGTGGACAAAAATACAAATACGGACAGCAGTACCACCAGAAGCCATGGGGGGGGGCACTGTAGCAAAAAGCTCAAGCATGGGCGTCTCACTTGAGCAGTTGGCTACAGCGCAACAGGCTTCTGATGGTACAGCTCCCTTTTTATGCCTGTATTCGTAGGAAATGTGCGCAAATCCGGACAAAACGAATGCGGAGTACGGTCAGAGGGCTCCGTCCGCATCCGTATTTAACGTTTCACTTTCATATCAAACCATGCCAAACGACCGTGCCTGCATGTTCATGAGTTACACTGACATTTTGATTGGTGGAATTCCTCTTCAGCATCAGAATGACAGTAATGTTACTGTAACATCTTCCTTGACTATGGTTTATGAACCCTGCAGCCGGAGAACCTGCTCTACACCACGAAAGACTCCAACTGCGTCCTCAAACTGACAGATTTTGGCTTCGCTAAGGAAACGTCATTGCACAACCCTCTGCAGACGCCATGCTATACCCCGTATTACGTGGGTACGTGCTTTCTGCTGGTGCTCTGTTCAGTTCTGTCAGTGTAATGTGTTCTTAGGGCATCTGTTGCCAGGTTGGACAAGCTTTACAGAGGCCGTTTCTCAGTGCAGAGTACACGCCACCGTTCTGGAAGCTAAAGCCTAGCTGTGCCCAGGCTTGGGAGGATGGGAGGATGCAGGACACTCATTCTACATGAGTTCTTGCTGACATCACAGCTCGATTTGGCTCTACCGTCTTGATTCGAGACCCGTCATGTTCATCTTTATCTTCACTGTAATTGATATTTACAATAAGACATATTAGACCAAGTTTTCTTCATAAAAAATGACCAAAAATCATTAAAATAATAATAAAGTACTTCAGGCTATTAGACCTAAACCTGGCTGGATGTGGAGCTTGAACTGGAGAACCACCATGACTGATGACGTTCAAGAGTGAGTCCAGGAGCCAAGAAGAAGAACCGAGAAGAATGCACAGGAGGAAACAGCTAGAACATTGGCAAAAATACCATGAAACACACAACTTATATGTACTAGTATGTATTAATAATTACACAGTGTATCTTAATCTGCATGCATGTGAATGGCCACACTGTTAGGACAGACTGGTGTGGTTTTTGTGTGTTTTTGAGCTAGCAGCCTGCAAGCTCGACCTGCCTAGTTTCGATTAACACACTTCTTACCCACATTAACCTCGGAAACTCTGCGTTAAGCCTCTGCACGAACATCACTGCAGTTTTTCCTTCGACTCGATGGGAATTTTACCCCCTCATTCTGCAGAGCTTGTCCAACATGGCAACTATGGTGCACATTTGTGAGTGGACAGGTCTGAGTTTTGATGGACATGTTGGTGTTTTTATTGCATTTTTGTGTATCTGAATGTTCTGTCTCTCTCTCTCTCTTTCTCTCCCTCTGTCTCTCTCTCTATCTCTCTCCCACTGCTTGTCTCTCAGCCCCTGAGGTTCTGGGCCCCGAGAAGTATGACATGTCGTGTGATATGTG
>JBBPDA010155283.1:0-12500 GCA_037974385.1 Arnoldichthys spilopterus | reverse complement strand
GCCATAGAAACTGCGATTGTAGCCCTTTGTTAATAAGCAGCTTCTCCTGAGCCACTTCGTCACTGAGTGTGAGTGATGAGTGTCGCTCCGCTTACGTATTTGAGATGATTCCTCACAGTTGTTGTGTCTTCATACCAACATCTTACTGTAAATTTTGCCCCGAGCGTTTGTCTTGTTCGGTAACTAAAAGTGCTCCCACGCACGATTTCAGGCGCCTTTGCTTTTTTAGGTTCAATGGTGGCGAGAAAAGCGTTGCAGTTTTTCATGAGGTGACATGGATTCCTCAACTAATCCATTTTTTTACTTTTTGTGATGTGTGTCGTAGTTAAGGCTACAAGTTTGCAAAAAAGTCTGAAGTTTCCAAATACTAATTTACACGTTTCCCTAATTATATCTGATGATTTTTTTTTTTTAATCAAAATATCATATCAGTCCTTATTTCCTCATGTTTTGAGGCCCTGTATTCTTACTGTATTGTACAGGGAAAGTTCTGGAGTCATTACACAGCTGCAGTACACTGCCAGCCTGAAGCGCCCTTAGCCTTTGGCCTTCCTCCTCACTGCCTCCTCCTCCTCCTCCTTCTCCTCCTCCTCTCTGAATGGAGGAACATCTGCTCTTAGAGAACAATCGCCGTCTTCATATTCTGCAGTTGGGATTGGTTGAGTGCAGTTGTGTGTGTGTGTATGTGTGTGTTCCCTGTTTCGCTGGTGGTGTGCAGGAGTCCCATCATGCCTTCACTCCACAGGAAATGATCTGTTTGTCTTTGTCTTTCTCTTTTGATCCCCCTTTTTAATGGGAGGAAAGGGATTTTGGAGTTTTTTCCCCACACTTCACATTTGTGTTGACGTTGTACCATCTTGCTGGATGTGATTCATGTTCTGTAAAATGCATATGACAGTTAAAGGAATAGTTTAACCATAAATGCTAATATTGCTAACAATGAATGGAAGCTAACAGTTGCCCATTAGCGTGATATTGAATAATGCTAATCCGTGGCTATTGGCTTTCATTCATTATTAGCAACATTAGCGTTACTGGTTGAACTATTCCTCTCAGTGTCTTAATTTTAGACACCCCATAGTTAAAGGAATACTCCAAGGTTTTCTGCTGTTCCCACAGAACAGGGAAACCTGTCACAACTATCGGCCATGCTAAATGACCATACAATCCAGATACGATGGATAGAGATTAGGTTGAAAACCCAGAGGAGTATACCTTTAACCCAGTATTCCCTCTTACCTAGAATACTGCACTACTACTGAACACGTTGGTCCAGTTCATGTTGATCTGAATAAGACTGAATCTGAATGCTTCACTATATTTCAGAATATTTTGTGAATGTTATATCATAAAACACCTTCTTTTGATGAACGCTCCTCATGTTTATTAAGGCTAATATGCTAAGCTATGATTTACACACATTACTACTGACCCCAGATGCAGCTGATCAGCTGTTTGGAGTCCTTTAGTTTAGGGGAGTCCTTAATGCAATAAACCAATCAGAATAGCCCATCACTTCACCTTTAAAAGGCAGGGGTGCATGAGCTATGGTGGATTGATATTCTAATGGCACACTCACCTGGCAAACCACCTGATCAAGTGAAAATGTGCGAGCAGGAAAAAAGACATGAAATAAAATAACAAAAAAAATGTAATTGCACTTCAAGCATGAACCTGTGTCCATAACGAGCATCGTGCATGTGCTCGCTTCTAAAACACGCTGCTTAAATATGGGTTATTAATACGCCCCTCATTTTAGACGTAGTTTCTGTTGGTGAAAAGCCAAGGTCATTTCACTGCCTTAAAATGCAATGTCCCGACAATGTGCGCCGCCTCGCCTCATTTAGAAAGCACCACTCCTATGAGCGGGAAACTGCGGAGATGTGGAATGTGCTGAAGTGAAAGGAGGGTTGGGGATAAACTATGCAGAGTGGTAGATCTCCAGGGCCAAGATTTGGTCTCTTTGGTCTTAACACTGCTCTTGGACGGATCTGCATGAATCAGCATTCATTATTTCCATCAGGACTCTCCAACCGCCATCAGGACTCTCCAGCCGAACCAAACCAGAAGTGTGATCCATGTTATTTTAAGTGGAAGTGAAAGTCATTGTGAACACACTGAAGCACCAAAACGAAATGTGACCTCTGCATTTAACCCATCACACGTGCACAAGTGGAGCAATGGGCAGCTACCAACAGCGCCCAGGGAGCAGTGTAGCTGGTACCTCATTAGTGCCCAGGTCGGGACTTGAACCTGTGACCTTTAGGTCCCAATGGCAGCGTCCTAACCACTAGGCCTCCACTGCCCAGTTGCTCTTTCTTGGTAACTCTTCATTAGCCGTATGCGTAAATTCTCACTAAATTGCCCTATTCGGAGGACTGTCAGACTATAGACACCTTTTATGTTGTTCTCTCACTGAAGAGAAAAGAACTTTATTATGCATTTCAATTTCAGTAGTTGTTCTGTGTTTGTCTTGAACATTCATTTCCATTCTAGACCTTCTCAATCATCCCTACAGGCAAAAGCCAATTAGACAGGCTTAAGGGAAATGAAGGACTGCATTAAGTACCAGCTTGTATGTAAGAGTCTTTGTTAAAAAAAATACACCGATCAGTCATTACATTAACACCACCAACAGGTAAAGTCAATAACATTGACTCTAGTTATTTCATTACAGTGGCACCTGTCAAGGGGGTGGGATACATTAGGCAGCAAGTTCTTCAAGTTGACATGCTGGAAGCAGGAGAAATGGGCAGGCGTAAAGATCTGAGCCACTGTGATGTTCTACATGACTGAGTCAGAGCATCTCCAAATCGGCAGGTCTTGTGGAGCGTACCAGGTGTGCAGTACATAGTACTTACCAAAAGTGATCCAGGGAGGGACAACTGGCCACAAATTGGCCACAGGGTCATGGACACCCAAGGCTTACTGATGCATGTGGAAGGTGAAGGCTAGCCCGTTCAATAGAAAGGGGTCAGAAAACCCAGTGCAACACAGTCAGAGCTGTGTTCGGCTGCTTGAGATGGAGCTTCTTAATAGGTGGTGTTAATGTTATGGCTGATCAGTGCATGTCTCAGCTGCACACCACACTGCACAGTCTTACAGGTTCTCAGCCTTGGTCGGGCCACCTCTATTCCTCGTAGCTGTGAACGATATCAAGCTTATGGTTGGGTGTGAGGAAAAGCATCACATTTCCAATACTCTTGACAGATGTTTCATTTGCAAGAGGATCAAGCAGAACTGCCAGACATGAAGCACATCCTGCAGCGATGGCGAGACTCGTTTCTCTTTCGTCTCCGTGCCGAATAGCAGTGCAGAGCTGGCGGAGTCCCAGCTTAGGTCACCGCCTTATGAATATATTTAGCAGTCACCTTTCACCCACTTACTGCCTTATGAGGAAGCCGATGGCGCTACAGCAGGCTCACACGACTGAACGATCAAGCTCGAGTGTCATGTTTCACATGCCACCATGATCCTGTAGCCTAAATCACAAAGCATCTGAGAGCAGGTGGTGCAGGTTTAGCTTTGTTTTGAAAGGCGTTTCAAGAAAACACGGATTTGCCCATCGTCCGGTAGAGCAAAACAACACAGGTTGCTCCTCTTAGGTCCTCACCCTCCTCTCATTTGAGAAAATGCAGAAGTGTGTGTTCTTAAACCTTTATGTATTATATCTCGCTTACATTTCCATTGTTGCTATCAATGCTTTTTCCCCCAGCCTTCAGAGTTAAAAAATACAAAATAAAAAATGAAATGTCAGAATATTTAAGAATTTCTAAAATTCTCATAATTTTTCAGGTAGTATTCTTTTAAAAAATGCACACGTCATATACTATCATGGTACACATTAGCTTGTGGCTAGTAGCTAACGGAAAGTAAGGCAAACAAATTAGGTCATTGTCTCATAGCTGGTGCATTAGTTTGAGGCTAACATGTTAGCTTGTTGCTAACTGCTAGTAGCTCATGGCTGGTTGTACTGTAATATCCTGACACACATTAGCTTGCGACTACTAGCTATAGAACATGCATTAGCTTGAGGCTAACATATAAGCTCATGGCTAAATGTTTGTAGCTCATGGTGGATGCGTTAGTTTAAGGTGAATACATCTCTTAGTGACTATCTGTTAGTAGCTCAGAGCTGGTGTATTAGCTTAAGGCTAACATATTAACTTGTGGCTAACTGTTATTAGCTCAGGGCTTGTGCATTAGCTTGAGGCTAACACATTTACTTATGGCTAACTGTAAGTAGTTCATGGTGGGTGTGTTAGCTTCAGCTTATGGCTAATTGTTATTAGCTCAGAGCTGGTGTATTAGCTTGTGGCTAACACATCCTTTAGTGACTGTTATTAGCTCGGAGCTGGTGCTTTAGCTTGAGGGTAACATTAATTTATGGCTAACTGTTAGTAGTTCATGGCTGGTGCATTAGCTTGAGGGTAACACATCCCTTAATGACCAACTGTTACTAGCTCAGAGCTGGTGCTTTAGCTTGAGGCTAACACATTTACTAATGGCTAACTGTTAGTAGCTCAGGGCTGGTGCTTTAGCTTGAGGCTAACACATTCCTTAGTGACCAACTGTTACTAGCTCAGAACTGGTGCTTTAACTTAGGGCTAAACTTTAACCTATGGCTAACTTTTAGTAGCTCAGGGCTGGTGATTTAGCTTGAGGCTAGCACATCCCTTAGTGACTAACTGTTATTAGCTCAGAGCTGGTGCTTTAGCTTGAGGCTAACACATTAACCTGTGGCTAACTGTTATTAGCTCATGGTGAGTGTGTTAGCTCAAGGTGAATGTTTTTGAGTTCAGGGTGTGTTAGGGCAAGTTAATCATGTTATAATAGGTAAATTTCTAAATATATACATTTTGTTTAAGGTTGGCTCTCTACGCGCATTAGTTTGCTACCACTTCTAGATTTTTGTCTATAACATCGTAACGTCTTTTCCTGATCCATGTTATCTGTATTTAATGCGCTACATGCTACATGACACTTTTTCACACAGTCATAAGAATCTTTTAATAGATACTCTATACACCACTCAGCCAGAACATTAGCACCACTGACAGGTAACAGGTAACTATTTGGTTATTTCATGACAATGGCACAATGCATCTGAGCCACTTCAACAAGGGGCTGATTACGAGTCAGAGCATCTTTAAAACAACAGGTCTTGTGGAGTATTCCAGGTATGCAGTAGTTAGTACCGATCAAAAGTGAGGAAGGACAACTGGTAAATCGGCCACAGGGTCTTGGACACCCAAGGCTCTGATGTATGTGGGTGGTGAAGGCTAGCCCTTCTGGTTCGATCCCTCAGAAGAGCTACTGTGGTGTAAAAACTGATGCTCACTTTGATAGAAAGGGGTCAGAACACACAGTGCAGCACAGTCAGAGCTGTTTCAGCAGCAGGAGGGATCTACTCAATATTAAGCAGCTGATTTTAATGTTATAGCTGATGGGTGTATGAGCTCTGGCACAGAGCTGGCACTGTGAATATCTAGTTTAAAGAATGGTCTTCATATAGCAGGCTATTGCAAGTTTTCCCCTCGTATGCCTCACTTACTTCCTTCTGGTAAACAATGTGTCACCACATTATTTCTTCACATACATATGAAACAGGGGCTTTTGGAACAGAACACTTCCCAAAAACCCTAAACTGGCACTCGCAGCTCTCACGCAGTACAAAACAGTAGTGGCAGCAAAGATAAAAATGATAGTAGGAAAGCTTTTAATACTAAAATGCGATTAAATGGTGCTGGAAACTGCTGGGGGTGGGGGGCGAATGTGTGGGACTTGGCGAGTGGGATTGTGATCTTTGTGATAAATGTCTCCAATGTTCTTTATTATGCTTGCCAGGGGTCTCCACTCAGATTCATCAACTAAATAAACTCACTGAAAGCTTCCGGTGCTCTGGTGCCTGCCACACACACACACACACACACACACACACACTCACAAGAAGTGAGATTAGAACTGGTTAAGCAGTTGTTGCCGTGTATACATGGAAAAAGCTAAAAATATTTATTACACCATGTTTACAACATTTATATTCTCTAATGTGCCGACAGTGTATTTTGGTACATACCAGTGTTTTCATACAGTGAACTGAGACAACAGAGAGTGTGAGAAGATGAGCAGCACCAGGTCATGGCCTTGTGAGGCCCCTGGGCTCAAGCATTTTTGGAGGCCCCCATAACTCTCACAATAAATAAATAAATAAATAAATAAATAAACGACCCGTGACCTGAAACATGAGATTAAATGATCGTTCGTGCTTGTGTTTATGTGTACTCTGTGCATGATGCATGTTTGTTTCGTTTTTGAGCAAAATTGGCCTTTTTAAAGCAACAGTTCTACAAAAAAAAAATCAGCTAATGCCTGATCCAAATGATGAGCTAAGATTCAATCGGAGTCAAGATTTTGCCTCTTCAAGCCCTTGAGCTGCTAAGCTACAAAGCTAACATTGTTAACAAACACTAGAAGTCAATAGTCACCCAAATTGTTCCAGTTAATACATTCAACCAGCTCAAACTGGAAAAGATTTAGGTGACTGTTGACCTTTTGTGTTTGTTAGCCACATTAGCCTCAGAAGCTTCTGAGCGTTAAACCGAGGAAGCAAAATCTGGATGCTAAACGTGGTCGACTGACCGCATCTGGGGTCAGAGAAAAGATGACTAACTTTGATTTGCTTTGCAGAATTATTCCTTTAATGAGCAACGTCCTGCTGTGTCTACATCAGACCTCATTGTACTTTTTGTGCAAGATTTGTCTGCCTACAGGCAACCGTCGGAGGGAAAGAGAGAGGGATGTGTGGGAGGGCATGGAGGGCAGTAATGACAGAGAAAGCTTCACTCTTCTTTCTTCACTCTCTCTCTCTTTTTACTCTGTCCCAGTTGCTTTTTTTTACCCCACACCTCTCTCTCATACACTATTTCTCATTGTCTCCTCATCTTCCACACTTTCCTACCTGTCTCACCCCCCTCAGTCCCTTTTCTCTCTTGCTTTCTCTTTCATTCTGTTTTTCTCCACTTTTTTCCCTCTCAGTCTTTTTCTCCATTTTTTCTCTCTCCTTCCATCACTCTTTTGATCTCTAATCCGTTTAAGATCCTTTGGCCTGGTTTTTTCTTCTCCATCTTTCTCCTAACCCTGCGTTTCTGAGGGTCCTGCTTTGTTTCTGTGTCACTCCACAGTGCAAACACTCTCCATCTCGCTCACAGAACCATGCAGCTCTTCATAATTAGTGCTATTATCCTGGGCAGACTTGATAAGGGCTATCATTGTGCCTCCTGAAATAGCAGAGGCCCTGGCGGACACATCACATGCCTGGGTTTTGGGCTTATTTACGCCATAGCCTAAGGCCCAAAAGCCTGATTTCCTCCAACAAACATCATTTAGGCAGGTTTAGAGGGCCTTTGTCATGGAGAACTGAGTTTTTTATGTTTACTTGTTTACTAAGTTTACTAGTTGCCTTACGTTTCAAAAACGTAGCTCGCGCTGTACAGCCAACAGGAAAGACAAGCTCTAAAAGTGCTCATTCTGAAAGTGAAAGTCAGAATATGGGTCACTCACACACTGTGCACAGTGAGCAGTGAATTTGTTCGTGAGCGCACACCCCTGGTGCAGGAGCAATGGACTGCACACCTGGGCCCGGGCTCAGCTAGGCAGTTAAGGGCCTTTGTTCACTTCAGCTATGGGTGTAGGGGGGGGTGGAGTACTGTTTACTCACTCAACACCTCCCACATTGTCCCCTGCTGGTCTCGGGGATTGAACCAGCAACCTCTTCTCCAACCATGAGGCCACAGCTTCCTGGCAGAAGTTATCATGAGTTGTGATGTCACAGCCATGGACTCATTACAAGATATCCCACCACCATTGGCATGGAAGATGGAGGAGGAATAATTAGACATTTTACTGTTCATGGCTCTCAGGAAGTGAATACGTCGCATGTGGCTGAGGTTAACCTTTCATGATGGATATTTCTGTCCAATTATAAAAGTTTGCTGCTCACATTTCAGCCTGGCCTGCTTTCTGAATGAGACAGCCAATCAGAACAGAGGTTATTTACATATATTGGCCCCAAGGGCACAGTAACAACAAGGCGACTTCATCCCAATGCTGTGGACATGAGCGACAAAGGAAGAGGACAAAAACCCTCGATGCTGAGGGACATTTCTAGCTCGTGGTTACCAGGTTACAGATCTAAACTAGTAGCGCTGCCTGCGATCTGATTGGTAGTCGCCGCATCGTGTCGTTCAGTACTTTCTTAGCCTATTTTCAGCGCTGCCTAGATGGCGACATAAGGGTCATATGTCACTGTAGATCACCAGCACTCATTGAAAATGAATGGCAGCTGGTCACTCTGTGGTTCTTCTGTGTTGCTCATGTGACCACAGGGTAAGAAAGGTTTGAAAAGGGTCACATAAAAATAAATTACGACCTTTTTTTTGGCACGTAAACCCTCGCAAAAATCCAAGAGCTGTGGTTTCAAAAAGGACCCCGGTGAAGCCGACTGCTGCATGCTGGGGAATGCTGCCATGGGTGTGTTTTAATACTGATTAATACTCTAATCTGGGGAGTTTCCCAAATCTGAATACCTTCTTCAACCGTGTGTTGTGACTGAGCCACGGTATTTCGTAACGACATAGTTTGTCTGAGCGTGTAGTCATGGTGTAGTCATGCTGACGCAGGTGAATTTCAGGGGAAGGATCACGATGATAAAGAGTTTTCCCCCTGTGACGTCCAGTTGTTGGTGTTTTTCCCTGATATCGTCCGTTGTGTCCATCGGCCTCGTTCTGGTGATTTTTGTCTGTGTTGGTGATACGTGACTTGGGTGTAGCTGTTGAATGCAGAAGCACAGATATCACTAGTGTAGATCAAATTGTCCTTTTCAATCTAGACCAAAAGTCACAGGGGAGCTGCTTTATAATTACCTGCACTGCAACAGTCTGCCACAGTGGCCTAATCCAGTTAGACTGAAATTTGCCATTCAGAGTCGTGACTCTGTGGCTGTTTATCGTTGTGAAGGACTAAACAGAGCGTTAAACGTCAAAAGGCCACTTTTCCTCCACAATATCTGCTAA
The DNA here is from genome assembly GCA_037974385.1 of Arnoldichthys spilopterus. NCBI lineage: Eukaryota > Metazoa > Chordata > Actinopteri > Characiformes > Lepidarchidae > Arnoldichthys > Arnoldichthys spilopterus. Next base: position 3,429 of record JBBPDA010155283.1, on the reverse strand, counting down.
GTCATAGGCTGAATCTCAAATGGCTTCCTTCTCCCTATGAAGTGAGCTCCGTAAGTCGTGCAGTTCTTCCTTTTACACCCAAACAGTGTGCGATTTATCTGGTACTGAGTGGCCACCTGGCTAAATCCCAAACAGCTATTTATTAGACATATGCACTGTTCAGTGCAGGAGCTTTTTCAGTTCCTATGTATTGCACTACATGGGAAGCAGGAAGACATTTAAGACACAGCCCCAGGCAGCCAAGAAAGTTATGTATTTGGGCAGTGTGTCTGTTTTTGCTAGTAAAATTCTTTATACGACATTAGAGTAAATACAAGTAAACATAATGACAGCAAAAATGAACAAGAATGTCTTTATTTTCAGCAGAGTTATGAATGTGTTGGTTAGAAGAATACACTTTGAAGAACAAGGGTTTGGTTCCCTTCTTGTAAACACCTCTAAAGTTCAGTTTTCAGAGTTTTCCGCTTCGCACCAGCCAACTTAGTCCCGACTACAGACGTACTTACACTGATCGGTCCACAATGCCATAAATGTCCAGCTTGGGGATTCAAGTGCAGATGCTCTCCTGTCTGTTAGCTTTTCTCAGTAAGAGCTTCTTGAACAGCTGCGAATGTTTTCAGGCCCATGGGGTTGTGTCGTGTTCTCACAGTGGAAAGACGAACAGAGACACCTGTGGATTCTCTTTACATCTTAAGCAAGAGTGAAGCTTGATTGTCTCTCAAAGATGGAAGCCTTAAACGTAGCTGAGGGGGACAGTACTGGTGGTCTGCCAGGTAGGGGCGTTTCACAAAATTCTGGGCCCTATGCACAAGCAGTCTCAATGGGCCCCCTACGCATATATTCAAAGAAAAATACAATTCCAGACTTCTCAAGAGCCCCTCACCCAGTTGGGGCCCTGTTAACTCAGTCCCACCTTTCACCCCATTATGACGCCCATGCTGCCAGGTCCTGCGCGGTTGTTAAGAGTCCCATGTCCTTTAACCAGCTGTTGCTTTGGCATCATTTTCTTTCACTTAGATGGTGGCCCATCTTACAGCCTCAGAAATCTCCCCTTGAGCTATTTTAATTGAGGTGTGTGTGTGTGTGTGTGTGTGTGTGTAACTGCTTGTGTACATGAGCTCTGTTTGGATGATCCAATGCAAAGCGTAAAGCACAAGGTGCAACCAACATTTATGGGCGTGTCCAAATCCATTTTGCTATTTTAGCAGTGGAAAATACAAACTTGGCGCCAGCACAAAAAGCAAAACGTTTGTCCTAACTCTCTTAATTATTCAGAGATATGTTTTGGAGGCAACATGCAATAAACCAATCAGAATGGCCACCTCACCTTTAAAAAGCAGGGGTGGAGCTTTGGTGGATTGTTATTATAATGGCATGTTTGCCAGTAAACGGACCTGCTCATGCACAAAGTGACAATGCATGAGCACATCGTTTACAGGAGCAGCTCTGTTCCACCGGAGCCTTTCGCGTGTAATTAGTGCACGTCCAGCATGTACCCGTGTCTGTAACGAGCGTCCTGCACCTGCACGTTGCTTAAATATGGTTTAATAATGTGCCACGGAAAAAAAGAGTCAAATAGAGGAACGCACCGGTGTTAAACCAGCAAAAACACTTTGCACCATGCTTTCTGCTGGTGAGGACTAGGACCCTATGTGTTCCTTTGAAAAGGAACAAAATGTCTTGGAGCAGCGCCAGTTGAGGGAACACAGCTGTAATTGGGTTTATGATGGGAAGGATGGTGTAACGAGCCCATATTCTACAGTTTTCTTGCATTTTATATTTGTTTATATATTTCTATTTGCTTACGACTGTGGCTTTCTGTACTAGCAATAATAAGTCATTTTTACCTTCGCCATTGTCCAGCCTTTCTTCATCCCTTAGAATAAGACATGCTGTTTTTTTTACAGATATGTACAATATGTAAACGAGCTCTGTTCTGATTGACTGCCCTGTGTTGTTTCTCATTCAAAATGATCTTTGCTGTAATTTTATTACAACCTCTGTTTGGAAAACTGAACGCTAGCTAGGCCTGCTGTGCTCACAGCTAACACTGACACTCACTAATGTTAAAACACAGCCAAACAAAGAATGAGCCCCACTTTGGAGCCTTGGACAGCTACCGGGGCAGTCATTGTACATGCATGGCAGGGCTTGGAGGCATGAAGTTTGCAGTTCTGTCGGGAGTGAGGATGCACTATGATCCACAGTGTGCTTCACTGCCATATCAGAAGCTTCAGCCAACACTAAGAAAATTATTAAATCATTACTATGCATTGTTTTAAATTTTTTATTTGTTTAATCTATGTGGTTTTTTTATTCTTTTAACTATATCACTAACTGATTACTGTGTAGAGCTGCGTTGTTGACCTTTTGTTTTGGTTTTATTCTATATGTAAAGCACTTTGCGCTGCATTTCATGTATAAAAGGTGCTGCTGCTGCTGATTATTTTTATTGTTAAGGGGGAAAATGTATTTTAATATAAGGCCTATAATAAAGTGGGAGAAAAAAATAACAGATAGTGTTATAATATAAATATATTATGTAATGTATATATAATATATTATAAAATAAAATTATATTTAATGTATTTTTTAAAATCAATTAATATATTTTTAATTTAATTTTTTATTTTATATATATATATATATATTTATTTTTATTTTTTTAAAATTTTTAAAAACATTTTTTTTTCTATATTAGTTCTTGAAGCTTCTGTGTCCTGTAAAATAATACTGTGTAAATCTTCTGTGCCCTCAACTCAGAGGTGGGCGGCCTTATAGATGGTTCAATCTGAAAGCTAGCGAGCCTTCTCCACTCCTCCTTACACACACACACACACACACACACATACACACCCGCTCATACACACTACTCCAGCCCCGGACAAACAGCGCGAAGCAGCCGCGGTACCAGTAGCAGGGACCAGGCGCGATGAGAGGGGCTGCCCGGTCCAACAGCACTCGCGACCCGGACAGGACGGGTAAGCCGCGCGCTTGAGGGGCCGGAGCTGCAGCACAGGGAGGCCAGGCTTCTGCTCGCGCTAGCGCCGTGTTCCCGCACAGGCAAGAAGTAAACAGGACGTGTCACGTAGGCGGCGTGTGTTCAGCACCGAGCGTGCGGGAGCGTTTTCAAGCCCAACACCAGCGCTTCGGGGCCGCTCGGCGACGCGGACGGGGAGCGAATACGCGAATTCCCGATCCGCGTGTTTAGGAGGGGAGATAAAGGGGAAAGGGGGTCTTGGTCGGTGTCGCCGCCGCTGAGCGCCACTGGATGCCTGTCGTTGTTGTTGACCGTGGCAATGAATGAAGTGGTCTGCGCGTTGTGATGGCTGTGGAGGGGAGGTTTTGGTGTTGTGGAGGGGAGGTTTTGGTGTTGTGGAGGGGAGGTTTTGGTGTTGTGGAGGGGAGGTTTTGGTGTTGTGGAGGGGA
>JBBPDA010155237.1:0-14403 GCA_037974385.1 Arnoldichthys spilopterus | reverse complement strand
GTAACGATAGAACTAGAATTCTGGCTCTTCGTAACGATAGAACTAGAATTCTGGCTCTTTATAACGATAGAACTAGAATTCTGGCTCTTTATAACGATAGAACTAGAATTCTGGCTCTTCATAACGATAGAACTAGAATTCTGGCTCTTCATAATGGTAGAACTAGAATTCTGGCTCTTCATAACAATAGAAGTAGAATTTTGGTTCTTCATAACAACATAATTCTGGTTCTTGATAATGATCGAGTCAGTATGTGTCATGGTAAAGAAACCGTGTGTGTCACTAGTTCTATATTTTTGTTCTATATTAACGTTCTGTCGGTGAGACCAGGCGTGGGCGGGATGTAGACCGTCCTAAAGCCTATGAGTTCTATATAGTTAGTCCCTCATGTGGTGCCTCATCCAAGTGCTTCTAGAACCTGCGCAGCATTGATGTACTGTACGTGTTGTGTCCGGATCGGAGCGGCCCTTTTCTACATGATTGAGGACTCTGAGCGTTCATATGGTAACAGGAGTTAAATGAGGTTCTGTGATGATCTCAGCTTTTCAGAATCCTGGTGCTCTATAGGGCTATACGCTCTGCATCAGAGGCCAGTGCTTCGGTGCAGCCAGGCTGAATGAGACGCGCGCAAACAGTGGATACAGCAACATGAACATCGGCAAGTTTACACAAAATGCTCAAAACTGCCTTCTAACACGTACCCAGAACCCATCCGAGATCAGCGTAAAAGGGCCGCTTCTCTCAGTGACCGCGTGTGTGATTCCCTGTGTTCTGACCGTTCTGCTGCCTCAGTGGTGATTGGATATGTTGGAGAACCCTGCTGTTTTTTTTAGTGCGTACGTGCCTCCAGGTGAACTCTGTACTCAAGTTAGTTCATGGCCCGATGTGACTGAAGGTTGTTTTCTATAGATATTTCGGTCCAATGTTCCGAGAACTACGTTCTAAAGTAGATGTATATTTTTGAAGAGTTGTTTTTAATTTTAACCACAAAGAATATGGCACTGACCGTGGTGTTGTACAGTATCCTGTGTTGAGTGAATGTTCCAGAACTAAATGTATAGATATCTACGTGAGATGTGTAACAAAAGAATGTCTTAAAGAAGCAAAATATAAATTTGGACTTGTTTTGATACAATGCTGAAATGGTCGTCTCCATCTTTCTGCGTCTCAGATTTCACAGGTTTACGGCAAGCGATTCACATTTCGACTGACCCGCCCCTGGTTGGTCGCTGACAAGTTTCCGTGACTACTTGGATGTGTTGAACCTGAATAAGTTGCTTGTTGCTTAAACAGCTCTATTCATCACATGGTCCCATTTTATGACTACAGCCCACAAAGGTTCCCTAGACATAGTAGCAAAAAAGGTCTATTTTTGTTCTAGAAAGGTCTTTGCGGGGGGGGGCTGTTGTGCCTCACAATGCCCTGCATGTACTCTTTCATGAATGGGTTTAGTTTTAGGCCCAAAAGCTTCTCCAGACTCTGATAGAGCAATGTCTCTTCATCAGTAGGGAGCCAAGGGAGCTTCAGACCCCTGGTTTCATTCACCACCACTGTGTACAGTTCAGACTTGGTTTCCCTAGAGCAGAGCGTTTCACACCAAACCTTAAACCTTTTGCTTTAGTTATAATAAAAGTAACGTTTCCATTTGACCAATATTTGGTTGGGCAGGTATCATGCTCTGGAGGAGCAGAAGGTTAAGGTGACGCTGGGATACTGTGAGAATTTTTTTTTCTCTTAGTTGACCATTTTAAAGCTTAGAGAGATAAATATAAGTTACATGTTAGTTTATTATATTTTTATTTCTCATATTTTTCTAATCTAGGGAGATGCAGTTGCATTTTTTCATAGGATGTTTGTAGCGGCTGTGGCAGTTTTACAGTATTTTTCATTTTAATGTCTGGTTTTAGCTTTTCAACCCCCTGAAGAACGAAACAGTGTGATGTCTTTCAACACATCACTCACCCCTACCTGTGCTACACTGATACTCCTGTCCTCATACTCTAAAGCTGAGTAATGGGAAGAAGAAGGAGGGGAATCCTCCCCTCCCAGAGTGAGCGAGGCCAGTTATGTCCTCTTGGATTCTCGCAGAAGGATGTGGCATCACTGGAAATCAGAACTTGTGAACTCCCAGTAGGGCCAATGCCTAGACTTGTGCACCCCGTGGGAGCCCCAGACACTGATTTTTAGTAATAAAATGTCTCATGACTCACAACAACAGTAAAAACCGCTTAGATTTTTGTTTTAAGTTTTACTAGAGAACCGGTTAAAACAACATAAAACGAGCACAAAAACTGAAAAAAATATTTTTTTAAATCAGATTTTGACAGAAACGTGTAAAAACACTTGTGTTAAAGAATCAAAACAAAAAAAGCTGAGTTAAAAAGTGTTATTTCTTGATCAGTCCTAGTATATTCACAGTCCCTACCATAGTTTCTCAATTTTACACCGTTTGATGCTTTTAAAGTGTTTGTCGGCGCAGTGAGGTCGAAGGAATGTCGAATGGGGCAGCATGGTGGCGATGGCTCAGCCCAAGTTGATATTCCCAGCAAACATAGTGATGAGGAAGATGACGAAGAACCCGGTGAGGAGCCCAGCGTTTTGGATGACAAAGAACACCAGGGCTGTCTTTATACTCTGCTGTGGTTCCTTAGCAATGGCATTCATCTCAGGGAACTGAGAGAGAGAGTGCAAGGTGCATAGTTAAAATGCATAGGTGAGCCTTGACAATTTAGATTTCTTTGTAGTGGTGGTGAATGGAACCAGACGTCACATCTCCAACACTAATATATCTTACGCTCCACGTGTCTCTGAGTGTCCCTATGGAATGTTGATGGTAAAATAGCGAATCTGAGCTAAATCACTCTGGGGGACTATTTTGCCACACAACACCTATCCCTCCACCATGAATGGGTTTAGTTTTAGGCCCAAAACCTTCTCCAGACTCTGGTTGAACAATGTGTCTGGCATCAGGCAGCGTCTTCATCACCGTTCCATGGAAGAACTTTTTTAAGGGAGCTTCAGATGTCTGGTATTTTGCCTCACATGTCCTGCATGTACCACTCCACCATTAATGGGTTTAGTTTTAGGCCCAAAAACTTCTCCAAACTGGTAGAACAATGTCTCTGGCATCAGGCAGCGTCTTCATCATCAGCTCATGTCTGTGAGGAGCTTCAGACATCTGGTTCCATTCACCACCACTGTGAGGCATTTTGACTCTGTTTGAAAAATCTTTACCTTTAAAGTACAAATGAGAACGAATATAAAACTACACAATACCAGAGACTAAAAGCAGTAAAATGCTTCAGGCTGATCATGTACTGATCAGATTCTGATGCTGCATCTATAGAGCTCGTACCTAATTAAAAAAATAAAAGAAATCCAGAAATGCCTCATTTTGGAGAAGCAGGGATTCTTACTTGAGGAAGGGAACCTATGAACCAATGATGGATGAACTGCATTGTTGAAGTGCCTTATTGATCATTTAATATTTGTATGGTTGTCCTCTTTAAAAAAATATTTTTTTAAATCACACCAATCAGCCATAACATTAACACCACCTGCTTAATACTGAGTGTGTCCCTCCTGCTGCTGGAACAGCTCTGACTGTGGTGCACTGTGTGTTCTGACCCCTTTCTATCAGAGTCAGCAGCACTTTTTACAACACAGTAGCTCTTCTGTGGGATCAGACCAGACATGCATCAATGAGCCTTGGGTGTCCATGTCCCTGGTCCAGTCGTCCTTCCTTCGATCGATTTTGGTAGGTTCTAACTACTGCACACCTGGAACACTCCAGAAGACCTCCACAAGACCTGCACTGACTCAGTTACTAGAGCGTCACAATAAGATCCTCAGATCCTTACGCTGCTGCTTCCAGCACATCGACTTCAACAACTGACTGTTCACTTGCTGCCCCCCACCACCACACAGGAGCCACTGTAATGAAATAACTAGAGAGTCAATGTTGTTCACTTGTCAGTGGTGTTAATGCTATGGCTGATTGGGGTACATTTCAGTTCACATCATTCATATGAGTCGTGATTCCAATCTTTTGAGCAGCGGTGTAGTTCGTGTGTGTGTGTTGCTTGCTGAGTAGTAAACCTGTGATCTGAGCGATGTATCACAGGCCTGAACTACTGACTGTCCGCTCCAGATAAGGGCTGAGATGAGGCGATCTCCATACAGAGCTCCCATCATCCACTTACCCAAAGAAAGTGACAAACTCTCTTTCGTTTGGCTGAGCATGAAGATCGGTCTGATTACAATCTCTTATCTCTGGTCTGTTACACTACTGCGTCCGCTTTCAGGGGAAATGCAGGAAGCAATAAACAGCTGATGAGGTCATAAACGTGTGCTGGCGCTGCATGTTCCTGCAGTGTGCAAGCGATGTGCTGTTCAGTGCTGCTCTGTTCAAACACATGGACTTCACTCATTAGAAGTGTATTCCTAGCTTTTCCCCACAACCCACACTCATCCTTACCGAATGTGGTCTTTAAGGGCGCACAATGGCATCAGATTAAAAAAAAAAAAACACCAGGCAGATGTTTAAGGTTTAACCCATATTTCAGAACAATGTTATGCGTTTATGTTTAGGTAACACTGGGCTGAATTACATTTATTTTTCTTAAAACTTCCATCAGATTTTCCTAATCAAGGAAGATGTCCCGATTCCTGCATTTTAAAAAATATTTTGGGCCCACTTTACAATAAGACTGTCCTTTATAAAGTGTTTATAGATGCTTTATAATTAGTTTATTATTATAAATTATAAATGGCTTCAAATGCATTAACCCTTTAATGGCCACACCGAGAAAAGCAATGAAAAAACTTTGCATTTTGTATTAATTTGGCGCAATAATGTTTGCTTTTTCTATTCAACGACCCCATCGCTTTTTAAACACAGGCCTCGATCCAGAAGTCGAAGTTTCGCTTAATCAGAAAACTCTGAATACATAAACGAATCAATAAAAGCCAATAAAACTCTTGGGTTCTATTCAAACTTCTCAGATAAATGCATGTGTAAATGTGTCTAATGTCTGGGAGAAGGTCTACTGATTAAATCCAGAGGTTTTTTTTACAATAACTAACCAATAACTGACGAGAGCACTACAGGGTTGATAAGTGGCTATAAAAATAATTGCCCAAATATATGGGCAATGGTGACTTGGGTGGAGATAGGGTCGACCTTATGCTGTGGACACACCAGCACTCGAATGGCTGAGTGCTCAAAGAGCTTGCAAAGTGCACGGGTTGTGCTTTGGGTGTAATCTGTGAAAAGACGACACAGCAGACTTTTATTTATACATGCTGCTTATTGATGCTTTTAAGGCATTTCTAACATAATTAAAACCAATAATAAACGAATTATAAACCCTTTATAAGGGTCGTCTTTTTGTAAAGTGGCACCAATGTTTTTTTTTTTGTATTATCCTCAGCAGATATGGACATGAAAAACATTGAATCAGCATTGACCTGGAAAAACCCACATCAGTGCATTGTCCATTTATTTGCCATTTTATCCCCTCACTTGGTTTAGTCTGGAATTCACTGTGTTTAAAAAGATGCTCATTAAATTAACATGTATTATTATTATTATTATTATTATTATTATTATTAGGTCATGGTTTGACAAAAATGAAAATTGCACATTTTGCACATTACTTTTATGTCCTATTCCAGACCAGATTGGTGTTAAAAGTTTGCTTCTTTACTTTTGCACTGGACTTATGAAGCTAATGTTGCTAACAAGTAATGGAAGCTTATTGAAGCTAATGTTGCTAACAATCTCCCAACCTCACTTTCTTTCTTTCTTTCTTTCTTTCTCTCCAAACCTCACTTACTTTCTTTCTTTCTTTCTTTCTTTCTTTCTTTCTTTCTTTCTGAACCTCATTTTCTATCGCTTTCTTTCTTTCTCTCCTAACCTCACTTACTTTCTTTCTTTCTTTCTTTCTTTCTTTCTTTCTGAACCTCATTTTCTATCACTTTCTTTCTTTCTTTCCCAACCTCACTTTCTTTCTTTCTTTTTCTTTCTTTCTTTCTTTCTTTCTTTCTTTCTTTCTTTCTTTCTTTCTTTCTTTCTCTCTTTCCTTCTTTCTTTCTTTCTTATGAAGCTAATGTTGCTAACAAGCAATGGAAGCTTATAGCCTACCAATTAGCATTGTTCAAACAGATGTATAAGATGTCCAGGAGGACTCTGTAAATTTAATATTTTTTTATTAAACTCACCATGTCTGCGAGGGCGATGTAGAGGAACATCCCTCCGGCCAAGGCAAAAATGACGTTGGGAGCGAATGTGCTGCCCAGCAGCACCCCCAGGACCAGCCCCACGTAGCAGGACATGGCCGACAGCAGGTTAAAGAAGATGGCCTGCGGGACGCTCATCCCTGCGTTCAGCAGAATCACAAAGTCGCCTGCAGGGAGAGACAGAGAGCACAGTTGACACGTCTCTCACTCCTCAGCGTCCTCAGACAGAAAGCGAGCCTCTGAACAAGGTGATACATCAGAGGCCTGTTCAGACTTGAGTCCATATCAAATTCCAACCCACATTCCATTTACACCCAGCCACACAAGTTAGACTCTGGAATCCGATTTGTATCAGAGCCTCATTCCCTCTGTTATGTGAATGCAAGGTGATGTCGAGTGCATTTACACTGTTCAGCCATAACACTTAGGCCACCTGCCTAATACTGAGTGTGTCCCTCCTGCTGCTGCAGGAGCTCTGACTGTGCTGCGCTGTGTGTTCTGACCCCTTTCTATCAGAATCTGCATCACTTTCTACACCACAGTAGCTCTTCTGTAGGATCAGACCAGATGGGCTAGTCTTCACTCCCCACATGCACCAGTGAGCTGTTGGTGCTCATGATCTTCATAACTGAAAACGTCTAGAGTCTGATTTTTTTAGCCCATACTGAATACAGAACATGTTAATCAATTAATTCTGTACTGTTATAAGCTCCTTCTCTCCTAACCTCACTTTCTTTCTTTCTTTCTTTTTCTTTCATTCTCTCTACAATCCTCACTTTCTATCGCTTTCTTTCTTTCTTTCTTTCTTTCTTTTTCTTTCTTTCTCTCTACAAACCTCACTTTCTATCACTTTCTTTCTTTCTTTCTCTCTCTCTCCAAACCTCACTTTCTATCGCTTTCTTTCTTTCTTTCTTTTTTTCTTTCTTTTTCTTTCTTTCTCTCTACAAACCTCACTTTCTATCGCTTTCTTTCTTTCTTTCTTTCTTTCTCTCTCTCTCTACAAACCTCACTTTCTATCGCTTTCTTTCATTCTTTTTCTTTCTTTTTATTTTCTCTCTACAAACCTCACTTTGTATGGCTTTCGTTTCTTTTGTTCTTTCTTTCTCTCCCAAATTCACTTTTTTTTACTTTCTTTCTTCTTACTTTTTCTCTCCCATCTTTCTCTCCCCTCTCTCTTTCTTCCTTCCTCATTCTCTCTTGCTTTTTCTCTCCCCTTTCAGTCATTTCCTCTCTCCCCTTCTTTTCCTCTTCCTTCTCTCTTGTTCTCTTACTCTGCTGTGTGTGATACTTCTTTCTGACAGCAGAGGTGCAGTAAAATCAGGATTGTAGTGGTTCCATAGGCTTTGTTGCTGTTTCTCTTGCTGATCACGGCAGAAGGCAAGCGAAGCATGGAACAGATAATCAAACACAAGCACAGGGGGAGGCCTGACCTCTGACCCTGACCCTGGGGCAGGTCACTGAGTCAGCTGGAGCGCTTGTTTTGAGTGTGTGCGCTCACTTCAGAGTACAAACAGCACATTCATGCTGGTAACTGTGACTCGCTTTAAGTCATCTCATCATCGCAGTAGTCATCATCTCTCTCTCTCTCTGGTTAGTCTGTGAGGTAATCAGGGCAGGCCTCATGACTAACCATCTCTGGACATTAGGTTCTTTTTTTAAAAATCTGCTCTTAACTGCAATGTGCTCTTTTCAGGGGAGAGGTACATTTATTATGGGGCAGCCCCTGATAGCAGTGCTGTCATGGTGGGTATACTGCCTATATTTGGGGGGCCTCTAAGGGCCGGTTCTTTAGTTCAGTTCTTGTTTATTTGAACAAGTTCTACTAAAAGCTGCTTTTTCAGAACCTTGTTTGGGTTCCACTTGGCACTAAGTAAGCTGCATTGGGTTCTATTCAATTGCTTTTTAGCTTTTTTCTGATTTTAGGGCAATGGTGGCGTAGTGGTTAGGACCTTGCCCTTGTGAACAGAAGGCTGCAGGTTCAGATCCTGACCCGAGGTTCCCTTGAGCAAGGTACCGTCCCCTAAACTGCTCCCCAGGCACTTCTCATAGCTGCCCACTGCTCCACTTCATGTGCACGTGTGATGGGTTAAATGCAGTGGTCACATTTCTTTGTGGTGCAATTTGTGTGCATCCCTCCTCACAGAACAGCTTTTATAAAACCCCACACATTCTCCATCTCCTCCGCACTGTTTCACAGCTCAGTTGTGTTTCTTCCTAAGAATGAACGCGTGCGCCGGCTCGCAGCTGTCTGGAGCCACGTATGCAGCCAATCCAACTGGTTTTAGCTCCTTTTCTGGGATAAAGTGTGTTTAGCGACTTTAAACCTCGCGCTCCCACATTGGCTGACCAGAGTGAACCAAAAAAAAGCTGATTTCTCTGTTTTCAGCCAGTGTTATGTTGCCAGATTGGACAAGTTCCTCCATTTCTATATGCACCATCTTGTAGTAGAAGGAGGTGAAAGTAGAGCAGTTTTGGGGCTTCATTTATTTCCTCTGCTTCAGGAAAGCTGGACGTTCACCAGGTCGTTCATTCACCAAAAAATTATTTGTTTTACTTCCAGTTTCAGAGTTTCCCCCATACTAAAGAAGTTCCAGCATGTTGTGTCCCTCAGCCCAACTGTGGGGGAGGGTTAGGGTGGGAAAGTGATGTCAATGCATAACCTCCTATATCTCATGAGCCAATGAAGGTACAGGCTTTAATTTTGCACTACGAACACAAAATTAATAAGCAAATTTGAAATGTGGTGATTCTCTCTTTCTCTTTCTCTCTCTCTCTTACCCACCAAGCTCATGAGGGAACTCCTCGCAGACGATGGCTATAGACGTGCTGAAGCCCGTCAGGACAGAGACGCTGAAGGAGGCTCCGATGGCCAGACCATCGATAAAGTTATGCAGGGCGTCGCTCAGCGTGATCATCCACGCTACTGTCTTCACACTGGCCAACCGCTCACCCACCAGGCCCAGACACGACCTCCGGGCGGGCATCGTTACCTTCAGATGTGGAACAGGATGGTAAAAGACACAGTGTGCAGTGGTTACTATAGTCATGTACTAAGCCCACAACTGCTCACATACAAGACAAGAAACTTTGATAGCACTGCTTAAAGTCCACAAGATGGCGCAAGACCTCATTCCTCTCTGGAGGGAATCGAAAAGGGAGTCAGAGTCACAAAGATGGCTGCAGAGATTCCTATTCGTGATGCAACATCTGCTTCTGAGTCGAGGAATCACAATGATACTATACCGTGGCCCAAGTTTTGTGATAGTATCATACTGTCTCATCTGTGGCAACTCCCGTAAAACAGCATCAGGACAAAAATCAGCCCTCCAAATTATTTTTAGCTACTGAACACACCTTCTTCCATTTTTATACAGGACAGTATGTGACGGTGTCAGAGATCAGGCCGAGGTGAGTGTGTGATGAGTCAGGCACACAATCTGCATGATGATAGTTGGTGAGGAAAACAGAACACACACAAAGAAACAAAGAACCAAACTAAGCTCATACTGTCCAACTGCAAACTCTGCCTGGCCATATCCATCTGTGCACATACACACACACACACACACACACACACACACACACACACACACATGTTTAATTCCCATGCTCAGCCAGTAGCATGATCCCCATTGGGCAGATCAGCCTATTACTGTAACTGTGGTGCATTTTAGTGTCAAATCCAGCCATAGTGTCATATTTCAAGGCCTTGTTCACACTGTAGGGCAAATCAATCTCCTTAATCTGATTTCTAGGTCGGATGTTTAGTTAAAAGTGACCAAATGTGATTTGAATGGGAAACTGAAAGGCTTGCCCTATGCCCTATGTCCTGGACTTTTCCTTATGCTTGCCCATATTTTCCTGCTTCTAGCACATCGACTTCAAAAACTGACTGTTCACTTGCTGCCGAACATATTCCACCCCCCACCCCACCCCACCCCCGACAGGTCCCATTATAATGAAATAACTAGAGAGCCAATGTTATTCACGTTACTTGTCAGTGGTCTTAATGTTTTAGCTGATTGGTGTGTAAGGACCTTAAGAGGGGGGACGGCATGGCCTGCTCAGAGCTAAGTAAGGATAAAAGGCTGTACCCTTCATAGCCAGAGTCTCTAAAACCACAGCACACAGTAAAAATATGCAGCCAAATGTCTGTTAAAGCTTCAGCGAATCTGTAAACACCAGTGTCCGTAGTGTGGTATAACCTGGACCTGGATGATGAAGCTAAAGCATGCAGCTCTTGAACTAGGACAAAGGCCAGAGTTCTTTGCATGGACAGCTGTATCTGTCTAAGCCAAATACAGCTGTGCGCCTTGCTGAGACTGGACCAGAGGACACACTGACCCCTACCAGGAACATGGTCTACATTCATCCCAGATACATTCACATCAACAGACCCTGATGTTCTGGCAGGGGTCCTTCACTGCTCTGCAGGCAGCACTATGAATGATTCCTGGCGATGAAACTCTGTATTTGTACAGTTCCTCTGTTCAGCAGATTAACTGCTCTACTAAACGCAGTTCACTATTCATTAATAATTGGTGAAACGTGAGGTGTAGGGTAGTGGTGGCCTAGTGGTTAGGACGTTGCGCTTGGGACCTGAAGGTCGCAGGTTCAAGTCCCGGCCTGGGCACTACTGAGGTACCCTTGAGCGAGGTACCATCCCACTACACTGCTCCATGTCTTGGAAGTCGCTTTGGATAAAAACGTCAGCCAAATGAATAAAATGTAAATGTAAAAATGCATCACCAATGTTCTACACATTAACAGAGACCTTCACAGTGGGTTTCATGTGAAATGCTTCGTTCTAGAGAAACATCTTAAGTAAGAACTGTTCACAGTAGTGGTAAATGGAACCAGGTGTCTGAAGCTCCCTCTCGAAAAGTTCTTCCATGAGATGGTGATGGAGACGCTGCCTGGTGCCTGACACATTGTTCTACCAGAGTCTGGAGAAGCTTTCGGACCCAAAACTAAACCCATTCATGCTGGAGGGGTACATGCAGGGCGCTGTGAGGCAAAATAGTCCCCCAGAGTGATTTAGTTCAGAGGAGTTTAGTGGAGAGGAGAGAACACGGCTATTTACAGACGTCTGGTTCCATTCACTACCACGTACGCCTCAAACACAGAATTACTCCGAAACTTTGAACGGTCAGTGGAATTCTCCTCGGCAGGAAAGTTAATAATTACCCTGGGGTGTAGTATCCCCAGCCTCAGGAGCCCTGTAGGGCTGCTGTCCCTGATTGGAGTGTTAAAGGAGCAGCCTTGTTCTGCTCTCGCTCAAGGACAAGCGCGGTCACACGACCTGAAGCCTCCTGTAAACCACTGATCGATAATGCTCACATGACGATATGACTGGAGCCTGGCTTATCAGATCAGCCGGACGTTTAGCAATAATTTATTTATTTTCTCCCTTTTATCAATACAAATCAACAGCAATCGATTATTCATCACTTTATCCACTTACTAAACCGCTTCTTCAGTTTCAGGTCACGGGGAAGCTGGGGAAGCAATCCCAGCCGACTACAGGCCCAAGGCAGGGTTCACCCAGGACAGGAGGCTCATCACATCACAGGGCAACACACAGACAGACAACCATTCATACATACACTCACACCTACGGGCAGTTTTGAGCAGCCAGTCGACCTACTGCAGCCTTTGGACTGTGGGAGGAAACTGGAGAACCCGAAGGAAACACAGGGAGAGCTTTTTGCTGTGAGGCGACAGAGCCAACCACTGCTCCACTGTCCCGCCTTCGATTATTCAATACTCAGTAATTAAAGGGCTCATGTTGTAAAAAAAAACCTACTGTTCCTGACAAATAAATTACCTAGAGATAGCAAATTCATTCCACGGTTCTTATTACGGTTCTAGACTGGTGTGGGTGGTACCTGTTCTTCTGCAGGGTCTGAGGCTACGCTGGTCTTTTCGCTGTTTGGGGAGCAGAAGCTGGTGACAGCAATGACAGTGCCTCCGTTCTGCTGGGGACTCTCTGGAGGGCTGAAGTGACTGTGGCCATGCTGGGAAGACAGGAAGGGGGCGAGCAGAGAGTAAAGAAGAACTTGGCATCAAGAACCTCAATGCAGTTTTAGACATTTTGCTACAGCTTGCTACTGTAATGTAATTACACATGCGCATGATTCATTACATACTTAATTACACAAATTTACACCAATCAGCCATAACATTAACACCACTGACAGGTGAAGTGAGTAACATTCACTCTGTAGTTATTTCATTACAGTGGCACCTGTCAGGGGGCGGGATATAGTAGGCGGCAAGTGAACAGTCAGTTCTTGAAGTTGATGTGCTGGAAGCAGGAGCGTAAGGATCTGAGCCACTTTGACAAGGGCCTTATTGTGACGTTTTAGATGACTGATTTAGAACAAGGGGTCAGAAGGGGCGCACTACAGTTTTTTGTGGAACTGGACCAGACAGGCTAGCCTTCACTCCCCACATGTGTCAGTGAGCCTTGGGTGCCCATGACCATGTCACAGATTCACCACTTGTCCTTTCTTTGTTCACTTTTGGTAGGTACTGACCACTGTACACCTAACACTCCACAAGACCTGCCGCTTTGGAAAACATCACAATAAGACCCTTGTCCAAGTGGCTCGGAACTGACTATTCACTTGCTGGCTAACATATCCCACCCCCCTGACCGGTGTCACTGTAATGAAATAATAAGAGACTTAATGTTATTCACTTCACCTGTCAGTGGTGTTAATGTTATGGCTGATCTGTGTGTAACTCTTAGAGGCGTAAAGGAGTGAGACGTTTAAATTCCCACCTCGTGATCTGTCTTTAGAACCATCTTCAAAACCTTCTCTGTGAAGTACAGCAAGTAGAATCCGCCAAAGACCCCAACAGCGTTCAGGATGTAGTTATCAGTTTTCGGGTCAAACCCCAATGCCTGCCCAAATAACAAGGTTTCATTATTTAAATGAGGACAACTTTAAAGTAAACCATCCCCTCAACATCACAGTGTAGCGTTTCTTTACTGAATCGCTTCATTGAAGTTGTGTAAGGAGCATTAGACCCAACAGGCAGCAGTACATACACTATATGGACAAAAGAACTGGAACACATATCTTAATAATTAAATTAAGCTGTTTGAAGAGTGGAAGGGGACTGTAGGTGCTTGAAGAATGGAAGGGGACTGTGGGTGCTTGAAGAGTGGAAGAGGACTGTAGGTGTTTGAAGAGTGGAAGAGGACTGTAGGTGTTTGAAGAGTGGAAGAGGACTGTGGGTGTTTGAAGAGTGGAAGAGGACTGTGGGTGTTTGAAGAGGGTAAGGGGACTGTAGGTGTTTAAAGAGTGGAAGGGGACTGTAGGTGTTTGAAGAGGGTAAGGGGACTGTAGGTGTTTGAAGAGTGGAAGAGGACTGTGGGTGTTTGAAGAGGGTAAGGGGACTGTAGGTGTTTGAAGAGTGGAAGAGGACTGTGGGTGTTTGAAGAGTGGAAGGGGACTGTAGGTGTTTGAAGAGTGGAAGGGGACTGTAGGTGTTTGAAGAGGGTAAGGGGTCTGTAGGTCTTTGAAGAGTGGAAGGGAATGTAGGTGTTTGAAGAGTGGAAGGGAATGTAGGTGCTTGAATAGGGTAAAGGGACTGTAGGTGCTTGAAGAGTGGAAGGGGGCTGTTGGGGAATAACTGTTCCTGTAGGTGCAATGGCCAGGTGTCTTGCCCAATACTTTTGTCCATAGTGTATACAGTACACATGCATCATCTGTCTTACCTCAGGGATGAGCTGCAGCACAGCATTGGAGAACAGTGTGCCAATTGCCAGGCCGATAAAGTAAGTAAGCACTTTAGGGAAGTAGGGTTTCTTAGTGATGGGAATGAGAACCAGACCCAGGAGGGAGAACAGGTTGATGATTGTAACGGCCAAAAAGCCATATCCCCATACTGTTGGTGAAAGAGTGAGGACACACTTTAACATTATGTGCAGTGGGTCCTGGAGGCTACACACTGACATGCAAAGTCTTCTATCCCAAATACATCAGAGGATGAACCTATTTATAGCTACAAGTGGCAATAATAGGGGTCCAGGCACCATTCACGCTGCCTTAAATCTGCAAAGGCACAGTTGTAATTAGGGCTGAACCATAAGTAGTTTAACCATTTAAGTTAAATGTGATTATTTTCTTCAATGTATTTTTCAGGCCTATT
>JBBPDA010155228.1:0-19133 GCA_037974385.1 Arnoldichthys spilopterus | reverse complement strand
ATATATGAAAGTCTAATGTTTATCAGTACATTACAGAAAATAATGAACTTTATCACAATATGCTAATTTTTTGAGGAAGACCTGTATATTCAAAAGAGGTGATATCAAATGATGACAGTTCATTGATATAGAATACATGGTTTCAGTGACGTCTGGGTGGAGGCATCTCGTTGTGCATGTAGATGTGTCAACAACATCTGGGAGGGACTCAGCGGCCTTATTGATGTGGAAAGCTCCCTCGGAACAACATCCACTACTTGGGGCTGAGGCCGAGGCTTACAGGACTTGCTACTCAGCAAGTGCAGCGGCTCGCAAATTAATCTGCTTGACAACTCAAGTACCTGGGGAATGGGAAGTTCGGGTGCTGGTTGACTGGGGAGTTCGGATGCTGCACCATTGAGCAACGGAGCTGCCTTGGGAGATCCTTCGACTGGTGGCTTACCATGGTGCCTACCTCTGCACCTTCTGCGCTTTGGTCCTGCAAAAGCGCCGCCAGCAGCCTTAGGAGGGAGGTTAAGCTCTTTTTCTGAGAAAAAATCTCCCCTCCAGAGGCATCTCTCACTCTCCCTCAGGATCAGTTCCACCAGGCTAATAATCTCTTAGCTCCTTCTCCCCACTTCTCTCATTAGCCAGGCTTTGAGAATTTTGTGACCCTACATTAGGTCCCCTCCTTGGCACTGCCAGTCGGTGACCCACTCCATCCCCAGCTAGTAGAGGCCCACTATTTCCATTGTTGGGTCAGTTATTATGTCACGTTTCTGGATTAGTTGCTGGAAGTAAGTGTGAGTTTTGAGGTTTTTAAGATTTATTTTAAATTAACAACCAAACACTAACAAAGACTACATAAAGTCACTTATGGTAAGCCCATAGAAGCAGAAAAAGTGAATAAAATTACTCACAGAATGCAGGTCACAATAGGTGCAATGCACTTTGAGGACTTACAGTTTTTCTTGATTACAGCTTCTGTGCATAAAGTTATCTTAGGGTTACCTTGGTTACATAAACATAATCCTCAGATCTCCTGGAGAAAAGCTGAAATTACAGCATGGTCTCTGTACTGCCATCAACATTGCTTTAAGTTACTGGTGTTGCAACCATCATAGAGAGTCCAGATACCTTAGTGACTCCGGAGATTCTGGAAGAATATCACAACCTCTCTTTAGGTCTTTAAAACAATAAGGCAACCCGCCTACTGCCTCACAGACCATGGGATTGCTCCATCAAACTTTAACCAGGGACAATGCCTCCTTGTAGCCGCACTTACCCGTTGTCAGTAGCAGAGACTGAAGCTATGGAACAGTATATTGAGGCCTTAGAAAATGGATACATAAGACCCTCCTCTTCCCCAGCCTCAGCCGGGTTCTTTTTAGTACAAAAGAAGGATGGGGGCCTAAGACCTTTTTGATTACCGAGGTTTGAATGCAGTATTTATTCCATTCCACTATCTGTTACCCCTAGTGCTCTCAGTGTTAGAACAGGTTAGTGGGGCCAAGGTATTCACTAAATCAGATTTACATAGTGCATTTTCGCTGGTCAGGATCAGGGAAGGGGACGAGTGGAAAACAGCATTTTCTACCATATTCAGCATGTTAGATCCGTATTGCAGAGGCTCCTAGAAAACCAATGTAAGGGAACAGGTAGGACCCCCTGCAGTGGAAGGGGGACTACCGCCACCCAGCGGTTGGCACCAATCCCCATCTCCCAAATACTAACTGGGCCAACCTAATCCAGGTGCTGCTGGTTAGACCCCTCATCACCTGGCAATATAGGCAGGGCCGGGACGAGCATGGAGGAAACTCGTTGTGTGGCATCGACAGGCGGCGATAGTAGGTTCATTATCGCACATGCAGCACCAGTAGGTGTTGCTGAACAAGCATACAGTTAGAGGAACAGTATTGAATGCGCAGCGACAAGGTGTTGCTGTTTGCCTAGCTAAGCCCTATGACAAGGGATATGGTATCGAACATTTCATGAACTGAGCTGAGCCTAGCTCCAGCGAAGGCAGTTGCCACTGAGCTCCCCTTGTGGCTTTCTTCTACCGAGCGCCGGAGTGCTGGTTTTTGTGTTTGCTGGCATAATTTGAAAATAAAATTGTTAATCGCACTGGTTTCCTGCCTTAGGACAACCTAATTGGTTGTCCCTCCATCGTGACAACCAACTTTATGTTAAGCAGAGAAGTGTGAGTTTCACAAACACACTATACCATTTCTGGGATATGTGATTAGTGCAGAGGGAGTAAAAATGGAGGAGGGAAAAGTTAGTGCAATCACAGCCTGGGCCATCTTAGTTTTATCCGGGGTTTTAGTTCGGTCTCAGCACCACTAAAGGAGAGATGCTGGGTACCGGCGGCTGACATCCTAGACCCGAACCTTATGTAAGAATTCCAACGTCATCCGGAGAGGCCTGGACCTAGGAGTAGGGGCAGGCCCCCGGTCACGCTGAGAGGCGTTTGTCAGGGGAGGGGTGATGTAAGGACTATGTCTCCATCTTGTGGTCAGAGCCGGTTTGTGTTGCCTGAATCCTCTGGACCAACTATCCCACAGGTGCCAGCGTTTTGGGGATCATCAGAGGGGCTACTTAAACCTGCCGGCAATACAAGCCTGTGTGAAGTCTTGTGTTTGTTTACCGATTCTGAGTGTTATTGTATATCTTGTTTTTTTGGTATCTTGACCCTTGCTAATGTATTTTTGGATTTCGCCTCTGGTTAGCCCATGTTATCTCCGTTTGCCAGTATTTTGAACATCGCTTGTATTTTTGGATTATTCTCTGAATGCTCCTTTGGGTTTGACGATTACATCTCTTGTATTAAAACATCCCATTTTACTTGCACTTGTGTCCAGGCTCTCAATTCATTACAGAATGTTTGGATGCTGTCGCCGCCCACTCTGACGTGTTCACTCAGGTTTGTTGACAGTTGAGTGGTTGTGCTTATGCCCTGGGATGCCCTTATGTCTGTGCTTCTTTCCAGCTCTTCCCTTTAAAGCAAGTCTTGCCGGAGTTCCTGCCTGCACACCACAATGTTCATTCTTAATCACTGGTAACATTTCAGCATCACTAACAATCTCTTTCTCTCTCTCTCTCTCTCTCTCTCTCTCTCTCTCTCTCTCTCTCTCTCCCTCTCTGTTGAGCTACTCCGCTGACAGTTTTTAACCCACTCACTTCTGCTGAGGAGAGTCCATATGAACAGCCCATTCTCCAAAAAACTGATAGTCATCACGCCACCTGTACACAAGGCCAATATATACTTTTCTTTTGTTTGTTATTGCTATCTGGTGTCGGCCAGAGGAAGATGAATTCCCCTTCTGAGCCTTGGCTTCTTCTAGCAGCTTAGGGAGTTTTTCCTTGCCTCTGTCACCTTAGGCTTGCTCACTGGGGGTTTGGACCTGGATTCTGTAAAGCTGCTTTGTGACAACGACAGTTGTAAAAAGCACTAAAGAAATATACTTGACTTGAAAGCCTTCCCCGCTTTCCTTTATGGGCAGAAGGATGTCAGTCTTTCCCTACTTCACTCTGATGGTGGCTAAGAAACAGGCCACCTTTGTTACAGTGAAGAAGAAGCTCCATTCCTGCCTGAACATAAAGTTTGGTCTTCTCTTCCCGGCGACACTACGCATCACTCTACCCAATGGACAGACCCACAGGTTTGAAGATCCAGCACTGGCATCAGACTTTGTTGAGAAAAACATTAAAAAGGGGGTCACTCCTGGCTCTATTTAGTAGTCATGCTAACTGGTGAGTCGGAATATGTTTGCTGATCCACGGCTTTAAGGTAATAGTTTTTTGTGTTCTGCAACATGGTACACAGTGATTATTTGAAAGTATGTTTACCTCAGGAAGGAAAATTGCAGGTGCTGCATTGACATGAAACAACTGCCTGCGAGAGGTCTTTATTATTATTATTATTATTATTATTTTATATTGTTTAATAAGACATCTTTTTGATGGTTAGCCTTATATGGCTCAGTTATTAATACATTTATTACTGTGCACTTTAATAGGATGTGACGTTGTGTCACTATTCCAATGGCATAGTAAGTGTAGGTTGTTTAGTTTGTGGAGTTTGTGGATGGAGAGAGGGAAGGGTAAATATGTGTTTTTGTCTTTCGTTTTTTCACCTTGAGTTCTGCCACACACCACAGTCATTTTTGTATTGAAATAATACTTTTATTTTCTAGTTATGACCCTGCCTAATATAATGTCATCATCCAGTGGGTGGGACATTAGATTCACCAGTTTCAACTGTAAATGTCTCAATAACCCTATAAAGGGAGTAAGATATTACATCACCATCACTTGGCTGCCCATGTAATTTTTTCTGCAAGAGACTCATCTTTAAGCTATAGACCACCTAAAAGGATGGGTAGGACAGACTTATTCTTCTTTTCCGGGCAAGTCAAGGGGTGCGGCAGTTTTGTTAAATAAATTTGTTTCTTTTCTTCATTCAAACATTATTTCTGATCCTAATGATAGATTTGTTATAGTTACTGGTCAGATCTATAACACCCAGTGGTCCTGGCAAGTGTCTACACTCCAAACAATGATGAGACTTTTTAAAAATATTACCTAATATTAGGAGGAGACTTTCATTTCTGGCTTGACCCTCAGCTGGATCATTTTTCACCCAGAGTTGGTCTAACATTGAAGCTAAGGTAATTCAATCCTTTATGGAAGAGTTCACTGTCTCGAGCACTTAGCGCTTTTTAAATCTTTGTATTGAAAACAGATTACTTTCATCTGTATCTGCATGTAAATATGATGCTATTTTTTATTTCTGACCATGCTCCAATATCTATGAACATATGCTTTAAAAACCCTATTACTGCACATGAGGCTTGTCATCTCAACACGCTTACTTCTAAGTGTGGATATTGTTAATTTTGTCCCACAACAAATTGATTTTCTTGTGAGCTTAAACAGAACACCTGATGTGTTTGCTACAGTGCAATGGACGGGATTAAAAGCATACATTAGGAAGGATTTTTTTTTCCAAGGTTGATGCAACATATATCTCAGCTTGATAGTTTGCATGCTGCCTCCAAAACCCCATACTGTTGCCCACCTTTAAACTTGTTTGCAGGAAGAATGGGACAAAATTACATTTCAAACACTTCATCACTTGGTGTCTTCACCCCCCCCAACATTACAGACTGGTAAATGCTTTACTGTCCCAACTTTTTTTGGAATGTGTTACAGGTCTGAATGACAGGAAATGATGTATATTTCTATGTTTTTATATGTGTAAAAACTTTACTTACTAATTTCTAATTTCATATGGAAAGGAAAGAAATTTCAAAAAAAGGAAACTCAAAAAAGAAAAGAAAACCCACTTGTGGACGGACACATAAGGTGACCTGGATCTGCCAAATTTCAAGTACTTTCAAGCTACGCCCTCTCCCTACATAGTTCAGTCATAACTTTGAAAAGACCAAATGAACTATGTTTATAACTTCCCATATAGTAATGAAACATCTAAACATATTATAAATGTCATAACCACTTGTCAGTATTCAATAATTGTTCACTTCTTATTAGCAATATTCCTTTTTCAACCCCACAGTGGAGGAACAGAGGAGGTAATGTTTTAAAATACCTATATTTTAACAGGGGGTTTACAAATTGATTTGCAATGATTTTGAATATGATCTAACTAGATGATCATTTTTTTCTACTGACAGCCAAGATCTGTCTTGCAGGCATGCTAAACTTTGTAATCTCAGACTCTGGCTTTAAACTTTGTTTAATTATTTATGACTTTATTATTTGTCATTTAGCATTTGCAGATCTTTGACTGTTAAATTGTCATTGTGTTGCAAGTGATGCACTAGCTGATTAAAAAAAGCCTCACTTACGTTTTTTATATATGGATACTCTGTAAAATAAAAGCAGGAAAACTGCATTATTAACCATTGCATTTAAAACAGCAGTAAGCATACTGCTGGTGACTTGTATTTAATGCCATCTAGGGGACAAAGGCTATAACCACCTCTTAAAAAATATTTCTTAGTTATGGATCACAGCATTCAAATAAAGAAAAAGAAAAAAGAAATGAAACAAGAAAGAAAGAAAAAAAAGGAAATCAAGTTTTAGTTTATTGTCATTTTCAGGTAACAATATAACAAACATTACCAATAATTAAATTCTTAAACCTAGAATTGTACAGTAAAATAAATATTTAACATAAAGTAATAAAAGTACAATAAATGTAAATACAACAAAATAATATATATACATCTATATACATATATATATGTCTTATAATACAATAAAAGAAATAAGAAAACTAAAGGAAAGAAGAAAAGAAAGATGAAACTATGAAGAGGAAAAAACTCACAGTTCACAAAATTAGAAAAGTTCCATTTAAAATGTGATTTTTTTTTATTTATTTGGAGCATATGAGCATATACCTGCTTTGGAATGCTTTCAATTGAAATTTCATGTTAACAGTTATTTTTTTTATTGCCATCAAAGCCATTTCAAAAAAGAATGTAATGAAAACCAACATGAAAAATGATCAAGCATAAGAATCTGAGTGACTTTGACAATGTTCAAATTGTTAGGTAGTAAAAGTGGTCCAAGGAAGGAAAATGGTGAACCTGCAATGATGGGTGGTGAAGCCTAGATGTGCTTCACTTACCTGGGGAAGAGATGGCACCAGGATGCACTATGGGAAAAAGGCAAGCTTGCAGAAGCAGTGTGATGTATGGGGCAATATTCTCTTGTGAAAACTTTGGTCCTGGCATTCATGTGGATGTCACTTTGCTCCGATCATCTATACATTGTTGCAGATCAGCAACATCTCTTAATAGCAACAAGATTTCCTAATGGTAGTGGCCCTTTTCAACAGGATAATACACCCAGTCACACTGCAAATATTATATTTAAAGACATATTTCTCAACACAAACTTAAAAATAAAAATCTAACCTAATAGGATACAGCTGTACAATTTTGTATGACTGCATGAATTAGGTCTTACTTGAATTTTTTCATGGAAATCAATGAAGTGACCATATGATACAGGGTCTAAGTGACCTGGTGTGGAATGACCAGTGTTCTGCATATAACTTGAAAAGTAGTAATAACTGTTACTAGTTACTTTTATCAAAATTAATTAAATTAAAGAATGCAGCATATAAAAACGAATTTGTTTCTAGGAGAGTAATTCTTACATTGCCTCAATTCTCTTTTTAATGTAAACATGGCTATTTTTCCATTGGTGTTGCTATAACAGTGTGGAACAAGACAATACATCCGGGTGCCCCCTACCATAACATCTTGGTTAGGACACTACTCTCACATGGGCCTGGGTTGCTGCATTGAATGTGCTGCAGGATGAGTAGTCAAATGTCACTCTAAAGCTGAAAAGAGGAAATAATTAAACAACTGTGTGTTATGGTGGCAGAGACTTCAAAACCCCACCCAGCCACAAAGAGAAGGATTTTCAATCTAAAATGTCCCGTTTGGAAATGTTTTATATTTTATTCAGTAAATGGCAAAATTGTTGAAACTCCATATAAAGTTGCATACAGTCATTACTAGCTCCAGACCTAGGGGATATTTTGGCTGCCATTAAGTGTTACCCAGTGTGGATGCAAAAGAGACAACCAGGAGTGAACATCTTACTTCTATCACTTTGAAATTGGACATGTATACAGAGGACATGTGGGATGAACATAATTAAAATTGGAAGAGATACATAGAATATTTTTGTATTTATTCAAAAGTAAAAAGACTTATGAGGCGGGTTCATTTTCTAACAAAAAGTACAAACTAAACTAAGAATAAAATATAAAAAAGGTACTTATTTTCAATTTGAATGATGTTTCCATGACCTTCTGTTCTGAAGATATTAAGCTTTAAAGACAACTATACAAAACTAGGCAGAAATGACTAGATCCATCCCCGTGCAGAAAAGCAAACTCACCAAAAATACACCATTCACCCATAACATTAAAACCACTTGCCTTATATTGTGTATGTTCCCCTTATGCTATCCTGTTTTGACAATTTTCTATCATAGCCAACTCAAACTTTTTGTGCTACAGTAGCTCTTCTGTGGGATTAAGCAAGATGGGCTAGCTGCCTCTCCCCACATGAATCGGTGAGCCAAGGGCACCCTTGACCCTGTCACTGGTCCATCGGCTGTCTATGCTTAGATCACTTTTGGTAGGTACTATCCACTGCACACCAGGAACACCCCACAAGAAATATAATCTGGGAGACGCTTGACCCAGTTGTCTAGCCATCACAATTTGGCCCTTCACTGAAAAAAAATGTGCCTTAAATTATTTTAATGTGTACATTGGTCCCACTTTTAATTCAATGTTACACTGAATCAATAGCTGCAAGGAACAACTTCCTAGCTGTAGGAAGAAACCTCAGGAGGAACCAAAGCTCAGAAGGGGGAACCCATCCTCATCTGGTCGACACCGGATAGCAAAAACAAACAAGAGAAAAGAAAACAAGAAAAATAATAAATAAATAAATAAATATATATAATAGTTCTTAGTGTAAATGAGCAGCAGCAGTTCCTTGTGTACAGGTGCCGTGATGACTTTAGATCAGATCTTTGGCGGATAGGGCTGTTCATATGGGCTCCTCAGCAAGAGTACCTTAACTGTGTTATGGAGGAAAACTAAGTTAACAGTCTATTGTCATGCTTAAACTATCTATTGATATTTATAATAAAGCAGAACACAGTGAGAGATAAAAGTATTTCTTAACAGTTACCAATAGTAATAAAAGACCACAATAAGCTTCAGTACAATTAACATTATCTTAAAACATTTTTTCCCCTCATCTGACTGGCCTACCAATTCATGCCTTTTCATATGGGAAGACTGCACTTTTATATTTATAGTAAAATAACTAATGTAGTATAACTGGAACAGTGGCAATATCCGGGAACCCCTTCATTGTGAACCACAACACATAATAATTACTTAAACTGGGGTTAAAAATGTTTCACATTGAGTAAATGTAGTTTACCTGTTGACCTACCCACAGTCACAAAGGACGGATGTAGTGGTAAGATTTTGTTCTGTTATGAGCTTCTATGAAATTTCTATTGAAGTTATTTAGTCAATGGCGCAGTGGTGGCTTAGTGGGGGCAGTGATGGCCTAGTGCTTAGGACATTGCCCTTGGGACCTAAATGTCACAGGTTCAAGTCACATCCTGGGCACCACTAAGGTATCGTTGAGCAAGGTACACACTGCTCCCTAAGGAACTGTTAATAGCTGCCTGCTGTTCCATGTGTGCACATGTGATGGGGTTAAATGCAGAAGTCAAATTTTGTTGTGGTGCTTGAGTGTGTTCATAATGACCAATAGTATTATAATAGCAATAGTTGGCCTCATCACGGATGGGGATGACAGGGAGTACAGAGAACTGACCAGGGACTTTGTGAACTGGTGCCAGCAGAACTACCTCCAGATCAACACTGGAAAAACCAAACCTAGTGGTAGACTTCCGCAGGCAAAAACATCCTCCACAACAGCCACTGAACATCCAGGCTATGGACACTGAGGCTGTGGAGAGCTACAAGTAACTTGGTGTTCATCTGAACAATAAACTGGACTGGACTCACAATATTAATGCTGTCTATAAGAAGGGGCAGAGCAGGCTATACCTGCTATGGAGGCTCAGGTCTTTTGGAGTGCAGAGGCCGCTCCTGAAGACCTTTTATGACTCTGTAGTGGCATCAGTCATCTTTTACGGTGTGTTCTGCTGGGGCAGCAGCAGCATCACTGCTGGGGACAGAAAAAAGACTAAACAGGTTGATCCGAAGGGCCAGCTCTATTCTTGGATGACCCAGTGGAGGTTGTGACTGACAGGAGAAAGGTGGCTAAGCTGTCATCCCTGTTGGACAGCATCTCCCACCCCATGCAGGAGACTCTGACAGCAATAAGCAGCTCCTTCAGGGACAGGCTGCTGCCCACTGTGTTGGAAGGAGAGATTTAAAAGGTCTTTCCTTCCAGCTGCTGTCAGACTGTACAACCAGCACCTTGCAGTTTGATCACACACACAAACATACACATACATCCAAAACATCACAGACTAAAAACTGCAATGTTCTCTTAACATGCAATATCTCTCATGTGCAATATTTTTCTGTGTAATATTCTTCACTGTGCAATATTCTTCTGTTTTTCTCATACACGAATGTCTATTTATATATTTTTGCAAAGTTTATTTTATTGTGTTGTATAGTTTTTAAATTATCTATAGCTTTACCACTCTTCTGCTGCTCTTACCTTTTGTACTGCTATAACAATGCAAATTTCCCATTTGTGGGACTAATTGTCATGAATGGCGAGTTGCAGGACACCAGTTCAGGTCAAAATACACTGATTTAAAACAGGCCCTCAGCCTCTTAACGAGCAGCACCTGTATCAACTTAGGGCAAGGTATGGGTCTCGGGGCTACCGGCCTTGGCCACCAGATGGAGACAACTCCCCCGTTCATCCCAAAGGGGCATTGCCCCTTACCATTACACCACTCCCCTCCAAGAAACTCCACCTTGCAGCTTCAGGGTCGTGCTTCGACCCGGACGTGACGGGGCTCTCCGGCGTCGAACTCATCGACCCGTATGTGACAGGGCTCTCCGGCGACGACCTCATCGACCCGGACATGACGGGGCTCTCTGGCGTCGCCCTCTGCGGCCCGGAAGCGGCAGGCCTCTCCGGCGTCGACCTCGGCGACCCCTGCACCGCGTTGGCTGACCACGTCGCCTCCTGCACCGCGCTGGCTGCGCTCTCCCCACCGAAAGATTCCCTCCATGCACCCCCCTCGAGCTCCACCAACCTTCTCTGTCTGCGAGGGTATTCAACCGCCTCTCTCAGTTGGTTAGTAAAGTCCTCGTGGGAGTACATGGCCAGCTCGCCCCACAACGCGGTCACCCAATCAAATCGCCTTCCCCAGAGAGGAATGAGATGGTGGTCATGATCTTATGAAAATCAGTAACCACCTGTTTCCATGCGAAATATGCCATGGGTGGGGTGGGGTGGGGGTTTTGTGTGTGTTATGGATGGGTGGCTCCTATGAGCATTATCAGGGCTGGCCCTGTAGATAAGTTCCTGACTTCATTCTCCCTTTACAATAACACTATATGTACTCTACTTAATATTCTTGCCCCCTTAAAAAACAGTTTGCATTCAGCCTCTCGCTTTTGCCTCTGGTACACCCCCAAGCTCAAGTTGAAAGCCACTGGCCACTGTCTTGAATGGCTTTATAAGAAAATTAGTCTTACAATCCACTTACTCCTCTATGCTGAACATATATACAGATTTCTTTAATGCTGTTTGCTTCACCAACTATTTCTTGATTAAAAAACTCTGCTGGGTCCATGCCAAGAGCCCTCTTCAAGAGAAGCCAGTGGCCCCTAGTGGTTGTTTTGCCCTCGGAACAACAACAATTGTCATTTTACCCCTTTCCAAGCGGGGGTGGGTTTGGTCATTTCTGCTTGTCTTTAAAGCTTTTATATTTTATTCTGAGTTTAGTTTGTATTTTCTTCTTCCAATTTTTATGTTCATCCCACATGTGTCCTCTGTATACATGTACAATTTCAAATATTATATTTTATTACAGTGCACCAGTCACGTGACGTCTAGACAGTTAAGGAAATGACTCACGGAAGGTATATAAACAGGAAATTGGGTTCTTACTGGCACTCATTGAGTTCCCATGCCTGTTCATACCGGCGTTCCTGAATTCTCAGTTCTTTTGAGGTTCCTGATGGGAATCTCATCTCCACAACCGGAGCGTTCACAGACCAACTGTGTGAGTTACCTGCTCATTCACTCGTATTCTGCGACTGGGCTTTTCCCTCACGCCACAAGGGCTTCCCCTCAGTTAATTTCGTCATCACTTGTGACAGAATGACTGAGTCTCATATAAACCCAGCGGAATTCGCCGCTCTCGTAGACATGGTGAACCAGCAGGCTGTCGAGATAGTGAATCTGCAACAGGAAGTCGCTCAGCAGAAGGCGCAAATCAAAAACTTGCAGAGATCACTTCTCGATCTGTCCGCCGCGCAGCCAATGTTCCGAGATCCAGCTTCACGTCCCCCCAACCCTCCCATGCCTGAGGTAGCTCTTCCTAAAAAGCGGAACGGCACAGATGGGAAATGCGATGTACTGCTGACAAACTTGAATCTTATCTTCGAGTTCCAGGAGGCCCGCTACCCCTCCGATCGGAGCCGCATCGCATTGCTGAACTCCCTCCTCACCGGGCAGGCAGCAGAGGGGGCCACGGCGGTCCTCCACTCCGACTGCGATGCGGCATATTCATATCCAGAATTTTCGCATCAGCTAAGGACCGCCTTTCAACACCCAGGTGGAGATCGATTCCAGGTTCTATCACCTTCGTCAGGGAGACAAAGCAGCCAGCAAATACACCACAGAATTTTGCACATTGGCTGTGCAGACCACGTGGAGTGACACTGCGCTAAGGATCGCCTACTACGAAGGACTAGCACCCCATCTCCGCAATGAGCTGGCCGCGCATGAGCTGTCTGAGACTCTAGAGGGCATCATTGAGCTCACTCTCCGAGTAGATCTGTGCATATGCTCCAGAGTCAAAGGCAGCCAGCGCGTGCCTCCCTCCACCAACTCCTCTACATCTGCTTCACCTCACATGACCACCCAATCTCCACCTTCCTCCGAGGCCCACTCGGCCAGGGGGGGACCCATGCAATTAGGACGCATCTCTCTGATGCCTGCGGAGAGGGAACGATGATATCGCAAGGGCTTTTGTGCCTATTGCGGCTCCCCCGATCACCACCGTGCCTTCTGCCCTCTCCGTCTGGGAAACAGTGGGACCGGGTGAATAGGGGGAGGTCCTAACCCGGTCTAGTTGCTCTTACCTCCTACACACCCACTGTTTCTCGGTCCATACTTAACTTGTCTTATACTTACTTATCCCGGCCTCTAAATTTTGTGGCCATAGACGGCCAGACCCTAAACCTCAGCCCCATCACCCATCAAACTAAGCCAATCACCATCAACATCAGTGAGCACACCGAGGAGCTCCCCCTCCTGGTCGCCTGCATCAATTCCACTCCTATTATTCTCTGTCATCCCTGGCTCCTTAAACATGACCCCATCATCTCCTGGGCTCAAAATAAAATAATTCAGTGGGGTTCGGCCTGTCAGGAGATCTGCCTCCAGGCCCAGACCGGGACCAGCTCTAGACGATCTGAGGGTCCCGAAGCCGACCTGGATGCTATCCCCGCTCCTTACCATGACCTGGCTGCAGTTCTCATCATCCTTATGACCTCCCTCTCACCCAGTGAACAGAAGGCCATGGAGGAGTATGTCGCGGAGGGGCTCCGTGACGGAACCCTTCGTCCATCCAGATCCCCTGCTGTTGCAGGTTTCTTCTTTGTCAAGAAGAAGGTTGGAGGTCTCAGTCCATGTGTCAATTATTGGGGCCTAAATAAGGTCACTATCAAGAACCATCACCCCCTTCCACTCTTCAACACTGCCCTGGACACACTTTCCAGCGCACAGATCTTCACCAAACTGGACCTCCGGAACGCTTACAACCTGGTGCATGTCCGGGAGGGTGACGAGTGGAAGACTGTGTTCATCACCCCCACTGGACACTATGAAACCTTGGTCATGCCAGTCAGATTATGCAATAGTCCAGCGGTCTTTCAGCAATTCATAAATGATGTCCTCCACAACATGCTGGGTAGGTGGGTTTTCGCTTACCTCGATGATATTCTTATTTTCTCTTGCACCATCAAGGAACACACCCAGCATGTCCGGGCTGTTCTTACCAGGTTGCTGGGCCACCGGTTGTACTGCAAGTTGGAGAAATGTTCTTTCCACTAGAACACCACCACATTCCTGGATTTTGTTATTTCTCCTCAGGGCGTGGCCATGGATCCCCAGAAGCTGGAGGCTGTGCATTCTTGGCCCTTACCCAGACCGCTCAAACAGCTGCGCCGTTTTCTGGGGTTCGCCAAATTCTATCACCGATTTATCTGGGGTTTCAGCGCAACTGCAGCACCTCCTACTGCCCTCACTAAACCCTCTCTCACACCCTTTCATCTCAACTCCTCAGCTATTCGAGCCTTCCACAACCTCTGCAACCTCTTCACATCTGCTCCCATTCTTATCCATCCAGACTCTACCAAACCTTTCATTGTTGAAATGGACACCTCTGATGTGGGCTTAGGAGCTGTCCTCTCACAACACAGTCCAGACCAGAAACTACATCCCTGTACTTTCTTCTATATGAAATTAAATCCCACACAGCAGCATTATGCGGTAGGGGACCGTGAACTGTTGGCCATCAAGTGGGCCCTAGAGGAATGGCACCACTGGCTCCAAGGCACAATGAGCCATTTGTGGTCTGGAATGATCATCAGAACTTGATCACCATCCAACAAACTAAACAACTTAAACCCAGGCAGGCGTGGTGGGCTCTTTTTTTGAGCAATTTAAGTTCCATCTCTCCTACTGCCAGGGGTCCAAGAACACCAAGGCTGATGCCCTCTCCCACCAACACCAGAAGGAGACTCCCAGGGCAGATCCCGTGCCTGTCCTACCTGCTCAACTCATCATGGCTTCCCTCCAGTGGGGGTTGGAAGATCGAATCCATCAGGGACATGCCTTGGAACCTCCTCCAGCTTACACCCTGCCTGGATGGCTCTTCGTACCCAGCAACCTTTGTCAGGAGACCCTCCAGTGGGCCCATTCCTCCGCCATCGCTGGCCATCCTGGCCCCACTAGGACTCTGTCTCTTCTCGTCAGGCCTTCTGGTGGCCCAGTATGGTGTGTCATGTGCAGTGTTTGCCAGGGCTACATCCTCAAACTCATCATCCACCGGCAAACTCCAATCCCTTCCTGTTCCTCGCCGACCCTGGTCACACATTGTTGTGGATTTTGTTACCAGTCTACCGGAATCTAGAGGTAAGAACACCATCCTTACCATCATAGACCGTTTTTCCAAGGCTGTCCATTTGGTGGCCCTTACCGGTCTTCCCACCACGAAATCTACTGCTCAGCTCATTCTAGAGCACGTAGCCCGTCTGCATGGGTTCCCCAAGGACATTGTTTCGGACAGAGGCCCCCAGTTCACTGCCAAATTCTAGAGGGCCTTCTGCCGTCTGAACTACGTTTCCACCAGTCACTCTTCTGGTTACCATTCCCAGACTAACGGTCAGACAGAGCGGGCCAACCAACAGCTGGAGCACTTCCTTAGATGCTTTGTGGCCAATCAACAGCACTCCTGGGCCGACTTTCTCATCTGGGCTGAGCGCTCCAATAATCTGCTCACCTCCTCTGCCACCGGTCTCAGTCCATTTGAGGTATGTTATGGGTACCAACCTCTCATATTCGAACACCAGGAGCCGGAGGTTGACGTGCCCTTGGCCCAACAGTTGGTCCGCCAGTGCCGGCGTCTTTGGAACCTTTTGGCATACTGTCACATGCACCAGTCATGTGACGTCTAGACGGTTGAGGAAATAACTCACGGAAGGTATATAAACAGGAAATTAGGTTCTTACCGGCACTCAGTCATTGAGTTCCCATGCCTGTTCATACCGGTGTTCCTGAACTCTCAATTCTTTGGACCATGAGTACTCTAGGTCCATCGAGCCTCCTTTATTCCTTCACTGAGTGTATGTGTGAACGTGGGTTCCTGGTGGGAATCTCATCTCCACAACTGGAGCATTCACAGACCAACTGCATGAGTTACCTGCTCATTCGCTCGCATTCTGCGACTGGGCTTTTCCCTCATGCCACAAGGGCTTCCCCTCAGTTCATTTTGTCGTTACTTGTGACAGTTTTTGTTCAGTGAGTAGGGTAGTTTATGGTTTTATTGCTGTTTTATGTGGATAATAACTGTTTGGTGCTGTTTCTGTGTTGGTCTGCGATTTTTCTGTCGTGTTGTATGACCCATCACTGCACAGGTGATGTTTGTAGCAACTTTATTGTTCTGGCTGTAACGTGTCTGCAATAGCGCCACCATGTTTTTCTAAGAACACATTTTTACAGATTATTAAAGAATGAAAAAACATAATGTGCTCTGAAGGTCAGAGAATCAACCAATTCTGAACTTTTGGTGTGTTAACCAGTAGATTGATTACGGATAATGTCGTATTGATAAATTCCTTCCTACTTCTGTGACGTCTTTCTCTAATTGTAATGAGTTGTGTCAGGCTTTTCTAAACTTTTTTGAGAACAAAATCAGTTAATGACCCTTGTTGGTCTGCTGATAGCAATCTCAACCTTCTCCTCCTCCTGAATTTAACTGCTGCATTTGATACAGTGAATCATGATATATGCATCTCCCGTATATTCTTTATATATTATTTATATCAGTATTTCGGACACAGCCTTACACTGGTTCCAGTCATACCCAGGGTTCCCAAACATTGGTTAGCATCAAATCAAGGATCATTCAAGGACTTTCCAGGACCATTATTCTCATATTCAAGGACCACACGTTGCGTTTACCTACTGTGTCATGAATGTGCATGCCACGTGGTCTTGTCAGTGTTGTGTTTTGGTCCTTGCATGTGTTCCTCAGTCTCCTGTCTGTGTTAAGCCATGCCCTAGCCCTGCCTTCACACCTGACCCTCATTTCTCGTCTCCCTTCTGTGTCAGGTGCATCTAGTTTGTGTTCCTTATTTATTTTAGTATCTTTTTGTCTTATTAAACCCTTTGGAATTACTTTAACCCTGCGTCTGCCTCCAACCTACCTAAAACCTTACATACTGCTACCGCTGAATATGTTATCAATAAATAATTTTAGATGCAAATTCTGTGAATGGCATAGAAGGTGTTGGGACAAAATCAATGCAAAAAAGTGGACTAAATGTATAGCCTACATTCATGTCAATAATATTCATAGCCTACATTCATCATTGATTAAGCTAGTTTTAGACTCAGACCCTTCTGTTTAAAGTGCCACGGTTGCCATAAATGTCACAAAATAATTATCAGAATTGAATTTTTAGACTAAGAGATACATTTAAACTATTCTCACATTTAATATTCTAAGGCTTTGTTATCTTAACAAGTAAAACTGACACAGAATTGCCATAAACCCTGTTGGTTTATTTATTTGGTTGAAACATAATTTTCACAATGCAAAAGGGAACCACACTCAAATACTTTACCTTATGGTATTGCACATAAATCAAAATTGTATTGGTAAAAAAAGAATAAATAAATTAAATAAATAAATAAACTATAAATTACATTTGTGCAGGTTGATCAAAATTGTATTGGTAAAAAAGAATAAATAAATTAAATAAATAAATAAACTATAAATTACATTTGTGCAGATAGGTCAACAGCAAAGGCTTGTTCAGTTCATTGAACATTTAGCTTCACAGTGTAAACAGGAACAATAACAAACATGTGTAGATGAAGTAAACATTGCCCATACAAAAGGTTTATATTATAGCATTATAGCATAACGACATTAAATGAAATAAATAACAAATAATGTAATCAACAGTTACATTCTTTTCCAACATAAACATGTTGGCTTACAGAACTATAGTTCACACAAAGTGTCAAAAATTTCAAAACATTCAGTGTAAACACAATGTGTAAATGAAAACATGTAAAGTTAAATAAACTTGTAAACTGTATTGTGAATGTATTCGCAATCTCGCTGTAAGGAAACATTGCTTGAAACAGGATACCTACAAGTGAATGAAAAGAAGGAGACTGCAATTAAATACTTTTTATTCTGATACTGCACTGCATATGACTGCACCACCATGCCACAAGGAAAACAAGATATGTTAAAAAAAACATCTTGAGAAATTCAGAAACCAAATAAGATAAGATAAGAGAACCTTTATTAGTCCCACAAGTGGGAAATTTGCATAGTTACAGCCGTACAAAAGGTAAGAGCAGTGATAAAGCAATCATTTAAAAACTATACAGCACAATAAGTAGAAGAGTGAGCATTTAACATGTCCTCTCTGAAAACTCTGAGGAGGTCGCAATGGTTGGAAGAGATGGAGTGCATGGTGAAGGAGTCGCCCTTTTAACACAGTTGAGTATAGTGGGAGCTGTACAATAACAAAGGCAACACAATGTGGATACTATAAATATAAACTATAAATAATCACACCTGAGACTTAATCAGTTTATATACCAGTTTGAAAGGGGGATAAAACCTAATAATCGTGTGGTAACTGTAGGGCACTTAATACTTACAATTTTAAATGTATAGAATAGGCTATAGACTATCAGTAATAACAAGCTTCTATTATTAACAAGTAATTTTGTTCTAAGCCAAACACTGCATTGGGCCAAGTCTATATCATCCATTGTTATGAGAAATTAACCTGAAAGCCAGATTTCATATAAAGAGTTCAGATGCAAAACCCTATAAGTCCATTTACAATGAATTTACAGAAATACATAAATTTGATCATCATTATTATTAGTCCAACTCCAACTGGTTAGTTTTGGCTTGATTTGTTTTTACTTGGTAACAGTTTGACAGAGATTACTTGGAAATTACTATAAAACAACTGAATTTTTGCAGATATATTTGAAAATGGACTAAAAGGCTTTTGAATATGAACTCTTCAATCAAATTTGACCAAGACGCACTTTAACTTAAGAGGTCAAGGCACAAGTATGATAGCCTAGTTGTAAAATATGCAGCATCCCGATGCAAAGTATCCTACTCTCATGTTCAACCATTGGCCCGTCACTCGCACATAATTGTAGGTTAATTGATTGGGGGCTAATTTCTTAGACAACATAAGCAACTAATGAATACTGACAACCAAACAGCTACCATCACTAAAATTGGAACAACTTCATTAATTTACATTAGCGCCTTTATATAAGTAAAGAAATGACCCACCTGCTTTCAGTTTCAAAAGCCTTTTTGTGAAGAGCTCCTGAAGCATGCTGGTCAATCCAGCTTCGCCCATGCTCTCAACTTTGATCGACTTGCAGCAGGCTCTGCACCTAGCAGAATGTTGGTCTTTTGTGTCCTTCACCAACCACTCCAACTGGAGCAACTTTGAGGGCAAAGCTGGCCTGCTAGGGCGGGACGGTATCCATCCCGCTCGGGAAGGTGCTGCTCTCATTTCTTGCAGCATAGCGCATAGTCTCAGGACAGTTAATCGATGACAGTCCAGAGCC
>JBBPDA010155199.1:0-19136 GCA_037974385.1 Arnoldichthys spilopterus | reverse complement strand
GATAGACAGACAGATAGATAGATAGATAGATAGATAGATAGATAGATAGATAGATAGATAGATAGATAGATAGATAGCAGACTCCTGCTATTAGACAGGGCCTGGTTTGGCTTGGGGTATGTGGGTAACTGGGAAATCTTGCTTTCATTGCTTATTTGAACAATACAAACACATGAAAAAGTCTTTAGTTTTTCTGGTGCTGTGCTTCGGTGGGTTTTTCAGGGGAAAGAGCAACTAGTTTGTTTTACCTGAGTCGGGAAATCTTCGTTTCCTCCCCGCCTGTAGAAGGCGCACTGCATACTCACACGCCATTCAACAGCAGCAGCAGAAGAAGAAATTTCGCGCAGACAAGCAGAGAAACGTGCTCATGACGCACGGTTTTTTTTTTTTTGCCCACCCGCATTCCGACATCTGCGCTCACCACAGTTCTTGAAGCAGCGTGCTGTATACACGCATCTTCTCTGTGTATTTTCTTATTTTTTATCTTATTTATTTATTTGTTCGTCTTTACATTTTGTGCGCAATATACATCCTTCTTCGTTTATTTTAATACGTTTAAAAATTATTTTAATCATTTTTAAATGGCAGGTTTCATCCTCCGCCTATTTGTATTTTTTAAAATTTTATTATTTA
Source organism: Arnoldichthys spilopterus (assembly GCA_037974385.1). NCBI lineage: Eukaryota > Metazoa > Chordata > Actinopteri > Characiformes > Lepidarchidae > Arnoldichthys > Arnoldichthys spilopterus. The sequence goes on along the minus strand of JBBPDA010155199.1, from coordinate 18,503 downwards.
ACATTGTCCATTTCTTGTCCTATCCGTTTCGAAATCTCGCCTTTCGATCCCATCATTTTCCTTTTTTCCCCCTTTTCAGCCCTACCCTTTTTTAGGCAGCCAATCAGATGGTAGGATCCGATGTTGGCGGAAAAGGAGTGGGTTAAGAAAAAACTCACCTCCGGGATTATTGTCAGCGTGCCGAGAGCAGGTCCTGTTCTTTGGGGCTGCTGCTAAAGGTTAAGGCAAGAATGAGCAAGTGGCCTACAGAGGTGAGTGCAGAGGTGGACGAGTAAACATTATGGATCGGTTTGGTGCTTTAAAAACCTGCTATTTCTTTGGGTAAGGAACAATATTGTAGAGTACATGATGGCCAGACTTCCGCTTCTGCATCTTTCATGACCGGTATCTGTTTTTATTACAGTTACTGTCGCTGTTAGTAATGTTGTTGTGGATATTAAGAATAATATTTGGCGTTTAGACCACAGATCCAGGTCCTACAGCCACTGGTTTGGCCACGGTGCGCTATTGTGAGGACAGGTCAGTAAAGTGCGGTACTCCAGCCTGCGGTCATTTCTCTCTGTCTGGACACTTCAGGGATTATTCACAATCAGCCTTTAATTTATTATTGTTCATACCTCACTACAGGGTCCGGATTCATTATTTAAGGCACGTGGGGGATTATCTCACTTTTTGGGCGCAAACAAAACACCATATGGCGCACAGCACATCGACCACATTTTCATTGACAGCTTGCACTGATAAAGAGGAGCTCTGCCTTTTCTCCAAATAGATTCTACTTACATTTTTATTAGATAATGTTTTTAAAAATTCAAGTTAATATAAAATATTCAAATTTGTTCCATTATATTTACTTTCTTTATTTTGTATTTTATTCATTTTGACTTTATATAACCGTCTATATATAACAATAAAGAAGAATAAAGAGTTTAATATTACATATTTATTATTAGAAAAGGTAGCTGTACGGTCCTGCGAGAGGTTCGAGATGTCAACTGGAAGTCACTATCCATATGTCCGTAAGTAGGATAGGCTGGGCTTCCTTCTTTTCTCTTTTAGGCTGAGAATAATGAGAATAAACCACTGACAATGTACAATTTCTGTATGCACTGTGCCATCTCCAGGATATTAGTACAATCTGACAGTTTTATTGTACAAAATGGAATCATTGTTTTAGAAATGATCATTTTAAGGATTATTCCCGTGTTGAATGCAGTCTTCTGTTGGTGGACAGACGCAGTTGTAACCTAATCTGACCCGAAGCCGTCCAAATCTGGGGATGTTAGACGGCCTAATAATAATAAGACTAGTAGAACACCTGTCTGTCTGCCTGTCGACTGCTGTGTGTGGTGGGGAACATGTATTTAAATCTTTGTGAAGACCCAATTTCCTCATAATGATACAATAATAAAACAATAAAATCTGTTCAAGTGAGAACATTATGCTGGTCCCCAAAATGGATATTATGTTTTATTCACAAATTGTTTACTGAGATTAAGGTGAGGGTTAGGTTTAGGTGTCTGTGTAGTATTACTGAAATACAGTATTACAGGAGTCAATGGAATGTACTCACAAAAAAGGTAATGTGTTTGTGTTTGTGTTGTCCAGCCCAACAGGGGACAAATTTAGCCTGTTGGTGGCCTGAAGCTACAGATAATGGATGATAAGCCATTGCTGACTGCAGTGCAGGATAATGGCTGTAGATTAGCCATTGCTGAAAGACTCGTTTTGGCTTGAGTACCACTATAGCAGAAGGGTCAGTCGCCAAGATCACCAGTACTTGGACCACTGCTGATTTGATCCTAATTATATATTATTCAACATTACTTTTGTGTCCAAAGTTCTTTATCTAACCCTCAGGGGAAAATAGCCCTAAAGAGAGATACAATTACGTTTTCCCAAACAAAGAAGCGGCTGGTGCCTAATGAATCCACTCTGTATAAGGCTAAATGTTTATTCTGCAAATCCGGGGTACATTTTTACATTTACATTAAATTTTTTCATTTGGCTGACTCTTTTATCCAAAGCGAGTTCCAGGACAGAGGAAACAGTCAAGCATTCAAAGGGTATTAATAGGAATTCTCTCCACCCTTTTGGAATCATTAGTGGGGTCAGGTACTGATTTTGGATAAAGAGCTGTAGACCAATAAAACCCCTTCAAATCATCCTAAGGGTATTGGGAGATCCATTATTCCAAAGCATGTAGTTTTACTGCTCTACAGTATATAACTGAAAAGCCTCATACTTCTCTAACTGAGGCCTATAATTGGACCTGGTAAGCTTTGACTCCTGTGTGGCTGCCCTGGACCATTCTGTTCTAGTACCAATGCTTTTCTATGGCGATCATGGCAGCTGTGTCAGTAATTGAATCCCCTTGTCAGCAATGGACACACCCCGAGCTGAATTCACTCATTAGAACAACAATCTGGATACGTTTGGATATGTAGGGTGTCGGTTAATATGCTGGATGCAGATGTAAAAAAAAATGCAGTTTTAATGCACTGATGTTTATATGGGCTGTCAAACACTTGTACACAAAGAATATGAACAGGAAAAAAACATGAATTTATTAAGACCTGATCGTGAAGTTATAATTTTCCAAGTGTAAAAAGTGAGCTGCTAAAAAAGTTTTATCCTTAACTGCTCAAACTGTGTAAAAATTGTGGAGGAGCTGAATGCTCTTCTTCATCTGGGAGTATTTTTTTATATTTAGCATAAAAAGGAGTGACCATCCCAAGAGTAGTCATAAGTTGTGATGTAAAAGAAAATAATGTTAGTTATTGTGTATGTCTTTAAAAATGCCTTTTATTTTGAAATGTTTAAATGTAACTATTACCAGTTTTTCAGAATTGCTTATGGCCCCAGCTCTAGTGAAGGCTTTCATAGCTCCCTGTAAGACTGAATTAAAATGCTGGATTGCCTCAATGCCTCTGTTTTTTTACAGTGGAGTGTGATGTTTGCTCTGCTCTTCACATTTTGAAATCACACCCATGTAGTGTATTCCTTTCTCCCTCCCCCACACACAGACACCCTGGTGTGCGTGTGTGTCCTATATTAAAAAGGTCAACACTGTTAGCCTTTTCTTGTACCAGTACAATCATGTCGGTTTTGTGGTTTTAAGATTTTGCTCATGTATGACAGAGGGAACTAGTCTGAAATTAGTTATGGGGCTACTGATTATGCTCAGTACTGCAGTGATCCTTCAACTGATCATTTTTCTAAATTGGTGTGTCTCTGTAGACTGTGTGGAAACAGATGTAGGATGTAAAAAAATGTAGGGGGAGATTTGTATTGTGTTGTACAAAAAGTAGAATTCAGAAAATGTATTTTTTGTTCTCAGAAAATGGTTGACCGTGTTTGACCATGTTGAGTTTCCATAGTACTCATTTGGTGTTAGAAACAGCTGCTTTGAATGGAGAAGAACTGTAGTTAGACGCAGCCCAGCATACTGTCTATAATGACATAAAACACTAAATGGCCAAAGCAATAAATTCAGCTTGTAAAAAAAGGGAAGGTGGACAGTTTGAGCAGCAGGGTGAATGAGATATTGACTGGAGGGCCTCTTGTGGATTTGGGGAATGAAAAACCTTTTAGGCCTATGGCATAGAAAAATTCTGGGAATATGTTAGGCTCGCTTCAAAAGCTGATGGTGTGTACCAGAAAGTGGAATTGCAGATCCAGCATTTGAAAATGTTTTTGTTTGTATAAAAATAAGGAAATTAGGCCATGCCCTCTATTACAGGTGGCCACACACCTAAATTAAAGAGGGTGAATTCATGTGAACCTTGTTTTGACTTAAGAGTGGATGGGGTGCGATGCAGCACTAACAAAGCTGACTGGTTGATAGTGACGTTGTAATTTATTATTTTGCATAAACCATTGCTTCGTATGAAACTGCTGCTAGAAACGGTAACCAAGCCATTATATGCAATTTCATTTTCACTTATTGCACTCAAAACAACACTGTTAACTGGTCTTTTTAGCAACATAGGTTTGTAATAAATCCTTATTGGTGTTTTTAAGTAAGTAGTTTGTGCAACAACAGTATTACTCCTAATCATTTATCCACTCAAACCTACAGAGGTTTTTTTCTAGTCTTCAAAGACCTTGTTCATGAGTGTGACGAATCAAGTCAAAACCAGCTTCACTCTCCAGCATAATGGGTGAATTGTGCTGATTTTCACTTGGTTGAAAACACAGTTGTCTTAGGCTAAGTTGCCCCGGAGCTGTTTTTTGTGCCTTTAGGAATCTTTCATGTGTGACAAGGGGTCTGGCTCAGGCCTAGTCTAATTGTTTGTTCGAGGAACTTGCCAACCCATCGGAAAATTGAGTTAAGGTCTGTTAAACACAAAAAACAAGTTAGGATAACTGAATAATGATTTACATTAATTTTCTATTGCAAGGATTTGCAGTCAAAAGTAATAAACTACATTACATAATATCACAACACCTTTAATGTTTATTAAATTTTAATTATGAAACTTAGTCCTTAAGCTTTTAAATGTCAGGCTAATCAAAGTTTGTGTATATGCAAATTTAATACTTAAAAAACAATTGATCAGACTACTCATAAGTATGTGCTAAAAAAATCACAGTTAATGGGCCCCTTAGTTATACTACTCTTCAGTTAATGGCTAGTCAATCAATCGAACACCCCTTTTGTGTTTAGTCAATGGCTGGGAAATCAACCTAGCACCCATTTTGTCTTTGCTTGTACCCACCCATGTATTTGTCTGTATAAAGCCTGTAAGACACAACACAATTTGGGAAGGAAGCATCCAGGGAGAAGTTAAAGGACACAGGATCTCTGCTGAGACACAGAAGGCTGTAACATCTAGAGTAAAGTATTCTTCTTCTTTTGAATTCTTGTCCTTCTCATCTTAAGATTCTTCTTTAGTCTTGTGATATAGGGTTCTTTCACCCAAGAACACGTGTCCAGTAAAATAGTTTTCTTGGCAGACTTTTTAAAAGCTTATGCTTATAGTTAGTTATGCTTTGAAAAGCAAACACTGAACCTTAAACCATGCTCTTTTCTTCCAAGAAGATCTATAACAATGACTCAAACCTCCTGGTCAGGTGACTTCATTTTGACGTCATGGTTCCTAGAGCGCAAAGCTCCACATGAAAGCTCAGACTGCTGTTTGTTTCTAAGGTGAATAATGCAGGACTTGCATGCAATTGCTGTAGGCCAGTGGTTTTAACAATGAAGCTGCTGTTTGATGTCACACGGCTGAAGTGCCAGGAGCTGCAGGTATGCTGCAGTCATGAGTACAGCGAATCATCTGCCGCAGGCAATGTTGTGTTTGTCGGCAGTTGTCAATATACATATTGGTCACTATGTGAATAAGAAAGAGAATGTGGGCTTGTTTTTCTTGTGACTGCCTGTGGTCCCATGCAGCCCAGCAAGCTAGCAGCTGGCACGAAGTGCGAACAGCAGTAAATTCCACCTATATCCTCAGAGTGGCAATGCTGATCCTGGATCTGTTACCAGGTGCCAGGAATGAATCTGGAATGAAAACAGTGTTCGGCTTTACCGCCTGAAGCATAAAGGTGGGGGAATTTGAAGAGGAAAATCCCTCCCCAAGATTTTGTTTCAACTACCTGGCTTCTCCAGCCCGCTTAAACCAACGACTGACTGTATAAAAATGAACAACGTGGTTCCATGACCTTCCATTTTATAGAAATGAAGCCAGACTTCTTCCACCATCTTGTCACATCTGAAGCCAGTCAGGGACAAGAGTGGAAGTCAGGGCACACCTACACGCCCGTCCACTTCCGGTTCAGCTGAATGATAATCAGCCTGACCTAACAGGGAACCAGGGGTAGCTAAAGGCTCATTTATGCTGTAGGTTCTGCATCCTCGCTTTCCTACTATATCTGGTCAGTGTGGGCGTGTATCAAAGATGTGGGGTTTATTATCATTATTACTATTATCAGTAATTAAATAAATCAGTCTCATTAAAATATTCAAATCATAAATTAGATATATATTACCCAATATGGCGCTTGCGATAGTTCAGCTTGATTCCTTTGTTCTCTAGAGCAAAGAGGTTACTCAGCGTTGCATTGTATGTTAATGGATCTTTGATCACCATTGTATCACTGGTCTGTAGTAAATACCAATCTATCAAATCCTGTGTTCAGTAAATCTAGTCTTTACTGAATTAAATGGCTAAGTTTAAATGTGCATGGGGCACTGAATGTGTTTAGTGTAGTGATAACCAAGGGTGTTCACCTTTTATAAAGTTTAGTAATCCTCAGGTTCTCCTTTCAGGTGAAAGCGCCACCCCTTTTTGGGGGAACCTTCAGTCTGTACTCTGTGTAATCCAGATCCGATATTTATATATATTTTTAGAAATGTTTTTTGTTTTTTTTTCATATTTTGTACATTGGCCCACAAAATGACAAGGATGCTTTTCTTGTCTTTTTCCCAAGTGCTCAACATCTTGGTTGTCTGTTTTACACACTGCTGAGTGAGATCTGTGAAAGTAATGAGCATTTAAAACCAAACGTTTCCAAACGTGGAGCCAATCCAGTGTGCAGTAATATAGGGCAGTGTGTGAAATGTAGTGGCTTTGGGCATGTCATGGCTCCAAAAGCTCCAGAAGACAAAGAACTTGTTCTCCACCACATGTTTTGCAAGCGTGTTGATGTCTCGAGGAAATTTCCCTCCTGTGTGCATTGCTTCGGTGCAGCCTTTGCCTGTGCGACCTAAGTGATCTCGCTGTATACTGTATGTTCATGGTTTTAGGTGTCATATCAAATTAACAAAACACGTTGTGTTGCAAATATTATTTGTGGCTGTTGGTTAACTTTCGTTTTCCCATTTGAAACACTCTGCTGACATTTTAAGGGTGTCCTGCAACAAATTGTCCTCTCAGTTTATGGCACCTGCATGTCAGCTGACATAAAACAAAGGATCAGGCTTAGGCTTGTTTGTGCTCAAGCCGATCCCATTCGGTTAAAAATGCCGTGATCAGCCCAGATACTGATCTCCGAGATTGGATTGAGACATCCCTAGTATGGATATATTTATTTTCTCACGTATAGGAGGTGCACATGAGACTTGACCGCTAAATGCTGCATGAAAGCAAGTATATGATAAAAATATGTATGGGCAACCTTTTGTCTACATCATCACAAATTGTAATGTATATTGTAATGTATATATCATATTGACTTGGTCGAGACAAACTGAGCCCTGCAGATCGTCATTTAAACACTAGTAAATTTGAGCTTTAAGATGCATTTAAAACTTAATCAGACTGCTCAAATCACTCCAGGAGGGGGTCTAATATGCTTTTAGCGAGCGGTAACACCAGTGTAAATGCATTCCCCGACCAAAACCATGCCTCCCCTCTGTTATTTTGGATCACTCCAGAAGCATCTCTACTTCCCAGTTCTTCTCCTGAGTTGTGTTTCTCCTCTTACTTGTCAAATCTGGTAATTTACTTTGGCGCTTTTGCTCGAGTTAGTTAGCTAAAAACAAATCAAACATTACTGTAATTGCTTAGTAAAGCAAGTTCATTTTATGATTATCTGCTATGATACCTTCAAATTTTATTTACTGATAATGACACCACTCCCTTAAGGAATCAGTCCAGTTTTTCAAGGGCACTGGCTTATTTAATGATTTAAGTAATTTTTTGTCATCAGTAGAGCAAAGGTCTGTTCCTTTGTAGTACGAGCTGTTGCTCAGTGGCTTTGGTCAATACTTAAAGTAATAGTTTGGAAAAAGAACTAATTTGCTCATTTTTCCACTTACACCACAGGTCAATGAGCAAAGTCATTTTCATTGAAAATGTTGCTTTAGTTCTGAACGGCAGCTGCTAGGCTTATGTTGCAACAAAACTTGAACTCAGTTGTCACCCAAATAGCCCAAAGCTTCTCTGAACCTGCTTTTTCAGCAGATGTGTGATATAGGACACTATATGTGAGCTATGAAACTAAGCAAAACTTCACCACCACACACCTATTTCAGACTTCAGGAATGGTAAACTGAATCGTAAATTCAAGAAGTAAGTCCTAAACCACATTCCCAAGCACACAGCATCTTAATAAAGAGCTGGATTTGGTTTCTGTGGGTTGAGAAGTTTTGAGAGTGTGTTTTTATGAATACAACCTGGGTCATTACTGTTGACGTCTAGTGTATGTTTGCCTTGTAGCTCCTAGGCTAATAAAAGAAGCCAAATTTGGACTCCTGACATGTCTAGGCTGAAAAGGCTAAGTGGAGGATTTCTCATTGATTTTTGACGGCTAGTGTAAGGAAATGAATATTAAGTAACAAAAGCAATAAGCAATGTAATTTCTTGTCCTATAGAAGCTGATTATTATATACTTATAACTTACTTGTTTTATTTTTTAGTGCATCCTATACAAATCATGTAATATTAATCCAGAAGAATTTAGTCTCAATTTTGAAATGTTGTATGTATCAGCATCAGACATATGCAGTACTGCACCAAAGCATTAATATATTCCAACACAAAAATGACACGCTCTTTGTGACAAAAAAACATGACAAACTTCAAAGAGCACAGGACACAATCCCTTTTAACTCTTTTTAATATCCATGCCGTTAGCTAGCAGTGCTTTCGTGCCTTTTGCGGTCAAGCAGTATTGACGTAGGGCAGTTTTGGCCAAAGTCCACTGGGAAGCCAAGGGCCCGTTATAGCCTGAAAGCATAGCTTCATTACTACAAATGACTTATTGTAAGAAGAGGAACAGCAGAGCAGTGGCTTTAACTGAAACACTTGGCTAGACGGAATGTGCCCGTTCTTTGTATAAAAGATGGACTACCTTGTTTTGCCCTTGTCCAAGAGCTGACCAGAACAGAACTGTTTGCTTCAGTGTCGCCACACACCCAACACCATTTATTATTAAGGAAAATGATTCATATAATATGTTTTTGTGATTGCTAACCGTAGACGTTCACTTACTTTTGCCAGTCAATATAAAGGTGAAGTCACAATCAGGTTTTTTCCATCAGTGGGATGATGATGATCAAGCTCAAGTGCACACCCGGTTTTAAAAAAGGGGATCGGTCACAGATGGATTTTCACAATATGGGACATATCAATATTTAAAGATACATTTATGTACAGACAGGATATGTCTATGACTCCATGTCATAAGAACAAACGTGTGTGTGCGGTATATGTGTGTGGTGGAAAAAGTGGGTAGGGTTTAGCTTGTTGTGTGCAGTGTGCATAATCTGTGCCTTTAAGAGCGTGTGTGGAGCCAGGATTTCCTCCAGAAGCAGAGTGCTGACGTTTTGAGTCTTCCGTTTTTTTTTATTTGATTTTTTTAGCACAATTTTGTCAGACCCACTTAAGGTATTGTGTTACAGCTGAGCAGAAAACACAGTTTGCTATCTGAGCTTTTAACTCCTGTTCTGTTGTTGCTTTATATGAAGTGAAGCATTAATGGTCTTCTTTTGTTTCTACTTTCAGCTGCATATATTCACATAAACAATGAAGACTAATGAAGGTGCTCCAACGGACCGGTGAGTAGCTTCATTGAGCTGATTTATGCTTAACCTGTGGTTTTGTGCCTTCATAGACGCTGATATGCAAAGGAGTTCATTTTTTTAGACAGGTTCTTGCCCCTACACTGTCTGAAAAAAGGGTACTGCCCAAGCTAAGTTTAGCAATAACCATGTAAATGTGCTTTCAGTGGTACAACACTAAAAACTGACTTGTGGCCTTGTGATCAAAGTTACAATACATTTTCTTTCCCAGACAAAAGGGCATATTTGTGTCTTCTATAAAATAATCAGAAAAAAATAGTATTGTAATAAGCAAGTTTGGCTTGGAGTTACGACAATTAGGGAGGAACAATGAATTATTTTTACATTAAAATCTACATTTAAAAGAGTGCAAATTTCACCGTGCAGGGGCTGCAGTTGTAATTGTATCCTATATTATTCAGTAATGATGAGTTCAGTTGGAAAAGTTTAATAATAATGATGAAATCTAATCTTGAGCTTGAAAATTGGTGCTTTGGCTCATTACATATATTACTCAAGCCTCAAGTGTGTTTATTATATTCTATAATTCTATTACATATTGAGCATAATTAAGCTTTAAAAAACAAGAAATTAATTTGATCACATCCAAAGTCCTCATAAGACATCAGCACCACAATTGTGTGTGCTTTTGCCGATGGACAGAGTGCCATGTTAAACATTTTTAAATTATTATAACCCTTGTTCTCCCTTCTTTCCTACAACAGTGGCTATTTAGTGGGAATCATTTTCTTTATCCTTGGACTGGGAACACTGCTGCCATGGAATTTTTTCATGACTGCCTCAATGGTAAGAAAAGAATTTTTCCCCTCTTAACAACAACACCATCATCAAAGTCCAAACAAACAATGTAGGCTTTCATGGTTTGCCAGATATACTAAGAAATGCTTATGTGCTTGCACTTACCAGTACTATGTTTGAAAAATGACGCAGAAAATCACGGCTTGTTTTTAAGGCAAAGCTTAACGCTTGCACGTAGCCTGTAAGAATGTGGTCAGGGGAGGTCATCTGCTTATCCGATATGTTGCTAAGTCATCTAGTGCTGCACCAATGTTCAGCGTTATTGACCGACACCTATGGTTTTTATGGATTAGTGAGATTGTTGCTACCTAAGGTCAGGCATTTTCCTGACCAGGGGATTTAATTTAATCTCTGCCTAGTCCCCTGTGTTTAGGTGCAAAAAGTTGACCGTGTGATGTTTTTTTCTAATGGATTTGCACTGTAGTCATGGGCTTATGTCCAGCGGTTTGGGGATTTTGCTGTGATAAAATAGACCCAAGTGTCAAACCTGTGGAGAACATTTAAAGCAGTAGCCTCAGTCATTTGAGTTTTTTTTTCCTCTCTTTTTGTTTTTTGTGACTAGATTGTTTCAGAAGAAACCAGGCAATAAATAACCAAGGCAGCAATAAATTCTAATGTGATTTCTTACACAAGTAATATGTCTATGCTTTTTTTTTCTAGATTTGTGGTTTTTAGGCAGTTTTACATTAATCCTATAATAAACTTATCTTATTATATATTTTAAATTGTTTTACTGTCAATATGTAAAAATATATATTACCTTCACTATATTGCCATTTTATCAGAAACATACTTAAAAGGTGCAATTTGTAGGTCTATTATAGACTATAGCTGACTTATCAAAGTTCTTCATCAATGCAAAGAGACCGCCACAGAGCCAGATATTATTTGGTTAGTTGACTATTTTCAGCAAAGCAGTGACACTGATATGGTAGTGGCAAGGCCTGCTGCTGGTATAGGTGCATCAGGCACAATAGTGTAGCTTTATAAACCTAATAAACTTAAATCCTTGTGCCCAGTTACTCTAAAACATATGTATATGTTTGTTAGTATTTCAATAACAGGCTGAACACATCAGAGTGGAATAATGGAACGGTCACTGCCAAGAAGGAGTATTACTTCAACAACTGGATGACCTTACTCTCCCAGCTGCCACTGCTGCTCTTCACCCTGCTCAACTCCATTCTCTACCAGAGGTGAGAGTCTCTAATTAAGTCATAGTACTGTTATTGTGCTTTTTTATTTGAACCCCTTCAGACATACACTTCAGTTCAGTAATTTAACTACTATGAATTTAAATAATCATACAGTACCTTAATGTGTCTTCATCATTTGTGTGTATTTCCTTCCTACTGACTCTGTAACAGTAACTTGCATCACAAGAAATCTTGTGCCCACATAGACTCTGGTAGCTGTAGATTGTGGCTGTGTTAATCAAGCTTTGTTCAGCATTATTTTCTCATAACTACACAGATTAATAGCAGTTTTTAAATAATTAGTATTCCCAATTATAATAGTAATTACTGAGTAATGTTTGGTAGTTACCGGATAATTCAATATAGATACTAATTTATCCATAGTAGCCACTGAATAATTCAGAATGGATAGTAATTAATCCATGGTGGTTTTACCAAATGATATTAATAACTGAACAATTCATAGGAGTTACTGAATTGTTCAAAGTAGTTACCAAATAATTTATAGTAGTTGGTGAGTAATGAATAATAGTTACTCTCTATATTGTGATAGATACTAAATAATTTATAGTACATACTGAATCATTTATATACTGAATATGTCATAGTAGATAATAATTATGACAAATGAGTAATCCACAATGTATACTAAATAATCCTTGGTAATTATTACTAAACTGTAATTAAATTACTCAAAATAGTTAGGGAGTATTAGTATTACCAAGTAATGGAAGATACTGAAGTAATGCTGGTAATGACTGAATAATTCATAGTAATTACTAAATATATTTTTAAATAAAAAAATATTCTTAAATAATAATAATAATTTCTAAATAACGCATAGTAGTTAATAAATGTTGATAACAAAATAATGACCTAAGGGTAAATTTAGTGCATTTTTTTCATTTTTTTCTAAAAGCTTTCATGTCCAACACCCATTAACTGTGGTAGCATCACTGTAACTCTGTCTGTCATTGCTCAAGAAAGTGGTTAAACTCACCTGACTTGCACTAAGAGTCTTAAACCCTGATCATATGAGCTTACTTGGTGCCTTGCTCTGTCTCTTGTCTGTCAGAATTTCAGAGAAGATGCGGATAGCGGGCAGCCTGGTCTTCATCCTTATCCTTTTTATTCTCACCGCCATCTTCGTAAAAGTTCCCATGGAGGAAGATCGCTTCTTCTCTGTCACCATGGCAACCATCTGGTTCATCAATTGTGAGTGATGGTGCTAACTGTGCAATAGAATAAAATAGAATTGTAGCTCAGAAATCTTTTTTTTTTCAATGTATAATCTGGCCAGATTTGCTGCTCACTAAGAGAGTGAATTCCTTCTTATGTTAAAGAAAATACCCAGCAGTATTCAGGCATGTAACAGTTTATACAGTTTTCCTGGCTGAGACAAAATATGAAAAACCTAAAACTGTACGAATGAACTGATTTGATGATCTGAAGAGATTCAGATCTGATTTTAATTCAAGACTATGTGCAAGTCTAAAGAGAGCATATTTTCTCTGTGTGTTTATAGCATTCGGGGCTGTGCTGCAAGGCAGTCTGTTTGGTTTGGTTGGACTGCTGCCTCAAAAGTACAGTGCCGTGTTTATGAGTGGACAGGGCCTGGCTGGAACCTTCGCTGCTCTCGCCATGCTCTTTGCCATCGCAAGTGAGTCTCTCGCACATAAACACTATGCACTCACCTACATACATTCTTACAACACTGGATGCAACCACTGCAGACCAAACACACACCGTCAACACACTGTAGGCCTGTCATGCCTGCACTATGTACAATTTGATATTTTTTCACTCATGCATTGTCATACACAAACACAATGTATGCACATGGGTTCACACATACAGTCAGGTAACCATCACTGATGTCACTGATAATATGTTTACAGTAAAGGTCCATTGCTGCTTTTATTGCCCAGTGCTGTATACTGATACATCTTTGTGTGTGTGTGTGTGTGTGTAAATGTAACAGGTGAGGCAGATGATGAGACTGCAGCGCTGGGATATTTCATTACTCCATGTGTGGGGACTCTAGTAACACTGATCAGCTACCTACTGCTGCCCAGACTGGTGCGTGTTTATGCATTACCTTGTAAATGGCACCTACTGATTTAAATTCTTCTGTATATTATGTAGGACTGGCTCCAGTATTTTAAATGGAGTATTTTTTCGTATTATTTGTATTTAGTTCTAGATGTAAAACTTTTCTCATGCACTTAGTTGCTTAAGTTTAGGCATTAGCGTCCGCTGCCCTCAGTACACAAAAAACTGTACCATTTTTCATGTAGCCATTGACGCTAAAAGATCAGACATGCTTGAGTAGTCTGTGGGAGCACTTTAAATTTTCTGATAACAAGGAAAATACTTAGTGGGAAATTTACAAAAAGATTAGCTGGTTGGTATGAAGTTAAGAACGGTCTGATAAATCATTAGAAACATGTAAGTATCTGAGTTATACATATAGTTATACAACCCCAAATCAGAAAAGGTTGGGACGGTATGGAAAATGCAAATAAAAAAAAAGAAAGTAGTGATTTCTAAAGAAGAATGGGACAAAATTACACCTGAAACACTTTCATCATTTGGTGTCTTCGTTCCCTAAACATCTTTTAAGTGTAGTGAAAAGAAATGGCAACATTACAAAGTGGTAAATGCTTTACTGTCCCAACTTTTTTTTGCAATGTGTTGCAGTTCTGAATGACAGGAAAGGATGTATATTTACAAATGAAATGAAGTTGACCAGACAAAACATGAAATATGTTGGGTTTATATTGTCTGCAATTAAATAAAAGTCAAAGTAAATTTAGAAATCACTACTTTTTTTATTTGCGTTTTCCATACCGTCCCAACCTTTTCTGATTGGGGGTTGTACTAGAGACTTCTAAAGAAGAAGCTGTAGGTTCAGCATATCCACAGTCCTTTGCTAAACTCTAAATAAAACAATAATTCTAAATTTGTACCCTTATATTCAACATGAAAAATAAAAGGTATATTTTCAACTCCAGTATCAATACTTAAGACTGTAAGTAACTAAACAATTTTTTTTTAGGGTGATATTGAGAAGGAGAAAATACCAACACATATTCAAGCCTGTATAATGCTATTAAAGCCAACATGGGTAATGTGATCAGTATACCATCCAGCATTCAGATGTTTATATCAGCATGTTCTGTGTCACTGATCCTTTTTTGCTCCATTTTAAGCCCACTTGATTGAGCAAAACATATGCACCGTCCCAATAAGCCGGTTGGAGAAGCACTGCTGTAAGTCGTGGTTTTGTACAGTAAACAGTCCTTTCTGTCTTGTTCTACAGGACTTTGCCAGATGTTATCTGAATCAAAGTAAGAGTCACAGCTACGAAGTGGAAACATCCCGCCGACTGCTTCCCAAAGGTAAAACTCAATGCACTAGAGCATGTGCCCTTTGGTCAAAATGACCAGCTTATCTACATGTACTTAAAAGGATTATTTGGCAAAAATCAAACGTATACAGTTTCCCCATTAAATTCAAATGTAGTCAATCAGCCAAGGCATCTTTGGTGTCTGAAGTTACTTCTACAGTTCTGCACTGGTGCATTGAGGCTAATTGAGCTAACCAGCAACGAAAGCTTTAGCAATAAGCATCATCATAACTGCATGCCTTAACCATCACACACTTGTCTGAAACTGTGCTGTCTTGCTTGTACTGTTCTTATCACATTGTTAGCAAAAAAAAGTCAAAGCACTTAAATTTGAAGGCTGGCATGTCGCAGGAGAGCATGTTGGCATTTTTTTTTAGAAATCTTGAAGCAAGGTTTGCTCTTAGGGCAGAAGCACCATGCCACAATGCACTCATTCACTTTGGGCTTGTTTACTTTTCATTATGTCATTATCTCAATCCCAGTCATGCTGCACAACAGCTTCCAGTGGCTCAGCAGTAGTCGTGTGGAGAAGCAGCAAAGACAGGCTTTGTTTCTGCAGAGGCTGAGAAACAGTGTGTCTCTGTTGGCTCATTACTCTCAGTTTAGATCATAAATCACCACATTTAGTTCATTTTTTTCTCAGAGTGTGATAGACAACCCCCCCCCCCTTTTTTTTTATAGAGACCCCACAGGAGAGCGTTGAGCCGAATGGTCACGCTAACGGTTCTGTACCCAAAAGAAACCCCGGTAGTGCGGCCAGTGAGGATGGCGACAGTGGGACACAAGCCTTCATCGGTCTGGAGTCTGCTGATACCAAAGAAACGAAAAGCTCTGTCCTGGAAGTGTTCAAAAAGGTGTGTATCACCTGCATATACACTGAGCTGCCAGGGTGTTCGGTACACTTACCTTTGACTTTTTCTTATCATAAATTTTATTAGAAAAACTTATGATATAGGTTCAGATTAGACTTTAGCCCATCTGTGCAATACACACATGCCAGTACTGTGTTAGGGTCATTGCTCTACTGAGAACGGTTCGCCACCCAAATATCTGGCCACTGATAACTGATATGCAGACAGATGTACTACAGTCTGTAGCAGTAAACTATGAAATACCCTATTAGATGTTTCTGAATAAATGGCCCATGACTATAGCTTCACAGTAGGGGTTTCTAACTCCATGCCAGCTCAGTGTGTTTGTCATTCTCTTAAGTTTTGGTAATCTAATGGCCTCTAATGCTCTTGGCCTTTTCCTCCCTGTGTTACAGTCTGGTAAATATTTTTAAAAAGCTCCTGATTTTGTCTATATTCTTACAACCTTAATTCCAAATGCTGTGTAAAATGAAAATAATTACAGAATGCAATGATTTGCAAATCTAATAAACCCATATTTTATTCACAATAAAACATAGAAAACATGTCAAATGTTTAAACTGAGTAAATGTACCATTTTAAGAAAAGTTCACTTTAAATTTGATGGCAGCAACATGTCTCAAAAATGTAGGGACAGGGCCATGTTTATCCCTAATTTAGCATCCCCTCTACTTTTAAAAACAGTTTGTAAACCTATGGGGAACTGAGGGGACCAGCTGCTTGACCTTTGGAAGAGGAATGTTGTCCCATTCTTGTCCGACATAGGATGCTAGCTGCTCAACAGTCCTGGGTTTCATGATGCACCAATTGTTTGCACTCAGACTCTTCTATGAAACCATGCTCATGCTAAAACATGCAACGGCTTCACTGAAAGACGTTGTTCTAAACCTGTATATAGCTTTCAGCATTGATGGTGCCCTTTCAGTGTGCCAGCTGGCAATTCCATAGGTACTAATGCACCCCCATACCATCAGAGATGCACTGCTTTTGAACTGAATTCTGGTAGCAAGGTCTCTTTTTACTGTAGTCTGGAAAATGCAGCGTCCATGTTTTCCAAAAAGAATTTCAAATTGAGTTTTTTCTAAGCACGGGACAGTTTTCCCACTTTGCCTCAGTTTATTTTAAAAAAAATCTCTGGTCTTTGGGCCATGGAAGACAGCGGCATTTCTGGATCATGTTCACATATGGCTTCTTCTTTGCATGATACAGCTTTAACCTAAATTTGTGAATCGCACAGCGAACTATGATGAAGGCGAAAGTGATTTCTGGAAGTTTTGCTGACCACATTGAGTGATTTGCATTACAGAATCATGCGTGTGTTTAATGCAGTGCTGCCTGAGGGCCCGAAGATTACGGGCAACATATGATGTTTTTAAGTTTTTTTGTGAATAAAACATTGGTTTATGAGATTTGCAAATCATTGCATTCTGTGCCTATTTACATTTTACACCGCGTCCCAGAGTTTTTGGAATTGGGGTTGTACAATGGTGACTTAAATATTTTTCTCTCCATGTACAGATCTGGGTGATGGCGTTTTGTGTAACATTTGTGTTCACGGTCACACTCTCAGTCTTCCCTGCTGTCACAGTGGACGTGAAGACTGATTATCCAGGAAAATGGGGTATGCTCACTATGCACAACAACACATTTTTCTTAAAGATCTATTTAATAAATAAACAGTCCCCCTCACAAGCTTCAGCTTGTCTTTGCTAATGATAAACTCCCAATTACATTACATCTAAAACAGTGTCCCCATTTGAGGTAGCTAAAAAATGGTGATGATAAAAAAGTAAAGTTTTAACAATCCTTGGTCACTAAAAGCAAAACATTCTATTAACTCCATTTATCTTAAGAGTCATCTGCTGCTTAGCATTTTTTTTATCAGCCTATTGCTTGAGTTCATGGACTGCACTAAATTCAAATTTTATAATTAAATAAAACAATCATTTCAACAATTAGGGAAACGATAACCATTCCTCCTCCTTTCTTTTTAGAGCGATATTTTATCCCTGTGTGTTGTTTCCTGTTGTTTAACGTGATGGACTGGACTGGGAGAACAGTCACAACTCTTGTGCAGTGGGTAAGTCAAACTCTTTCCCTTCTTCTAATCTTTTCATTTTTCTCTTCCTCTGTTTTTTCCGGTCAGCCTAAACCTGTCGAATGTTTCCTGAGGTTAAAGTTCTCCTCCTCCACCCACAAGGCTACAGCGACCTTTGATATTTACTGTACACTTCGATTTCCAACACCTCAGAATTTAGCCAGCTACAGCTTGACTGGCTGTGTGCATGCAATTTTCTGGTGGTTTAATGGGAGACACATTTTAGGCCACGTGCCAGCTAATCACCGCTAGAAAGACTGCACAGTACTGAGAAATAAACTTTTTGAGAAATAAAAATTCATAGTAATCATATACTCAATTTGTTCTCACAATATTTAAATAAATTTGAATAAAAAATTTTTTTTTGACAGTTCAGTTGTGGCATAATCTACTAATGAGACCAGAGCTGATGAAAAGGAGGAGAGTGGTGTATGAGATGTATGTGCTTAACTGGGTTATAATTAATACATCTTAATGTTACATGTTCATGTCTTGTTAAAAAAATGAATGAAAAATGAAAGTGTCTATTTGTCATTGTGAACACACTCAAGCACCACAACGAAATGCAACCTCTGCATTTAACCCATCACATGTGCACACG
>JBBPDA010155148.1:0-19140 GCA_037974385.1 Arnoldichthys spilopterus | reverse complement strand
GCGGGCAGCTACCAACAGCGCCCGGGGAGCAGTGTAGTGGGACGGTACCTTGCTCAAGGGAACCTCAGTGGTGCCCAAACCTGCGACCTTCAGGTCCCAAAGGCAGTGTCCTAACCACTGGGCCACCACTGCTCTACACATTGTAGTGTTTTCCTTGCTCCTAGTACGACTGATCCAACTATCTTGCTCATTATAAGCCTTTTCAAGGTTGAAGCAGGTAGATGAGAGCAGAAAAACACTCTAAAATGTGCAGGGCAGGGCATGGGGGCTTCAGGATCAGGGTTAGGAACCCATGATCTAGAGTTGGAGTGGAGTGATTGTTGCTCTCTGTGCCCATTAAGTTAATAGTCCATTCTATTCCTTTAGTACTGAGTGTCGGTAAGATTGCACCACTTACACAAAGCCCTCGACACATTTCGCTCCCACACTGCAGAGGAGAATGATGGACATTTCTGCTTATAGTTACTGAATTCCATGCAGGATTAACTTGCATGGACAAGTCTGAAATCCCACTTGCCTTCTTAAACAGCTGCTGATTTACTAGAAATTTGACTCTTAAGGAGTGATTTCACTGTAGTGAACACTGAGCTCAAGGACTGTTATCATTGGAACCTGCCTCTCTTCTCCACATTTGTTGCCACTAGTGGAGTTTCATGGCGTGAGCTTCACTTTCCTGTTTTCCCGGTAAAACTAGAAGCAGCTGTCTGACCACTTCATTTTTACCTTTGCTAACATCCTGGGGCAGCGTTATAACAATAAAATGCACTGACTGTCTGTCTGACAGCAAAGTGAAACCGCATCAGCTTCACATTGTGGTTTGAAAGAAAGAGAGAAAGATGGAAAAAAGAGAAAGACCGTGACTGTCATTGTGAACACACTCAAGCACCACAACAAAGTGTGACCTCTGCATTTAACCCATCACATGTCCACACAGGGAGCAGTGGGCAGCTACCAACAGTGCTCGGGGGGCAGTGTAGTGGGACGGTACCTTGCTCAGTAGTGCCCAGGCCGGGACTCGAACCTCGAACGAAGGCAGCGTCCTAACCACTAGGCCACCACTGCCCAGGGATGGGTCATTACTGGGGCCAGGGGCTTATAACTGCCCAGGGCCTCATGGGGCCCATGAAACATGGGGCTTTTTGTTGTCCCTTACTCATGGTTTACCACTGTTGCCATTCAAATGGGCTGTTAGCATTTACCTCTCCATGTCTCCATGTCTGTATGTCAGTCTATTTGTGTTTTACCGTCAGTTTGGTTTGAAAGCAAAAAGATCTTCAAATCTCACACAGAAATCTTCAAAACAGTACAACAGACCCTGCACACAATGGGATGTTTCAGTTAAACTTTATCCTGAGTGGCCACTGAAGATGCCATGCAGATGCTAATCTTGTATTTAGCCAACATCCTTCTAAAAACCTGAAGGTTGAATGTAAGAGATTCTATTGAATTTAACCCTAAACCTAACCATAACCCTAAATGCAAGCCAAACCCTAGGCCTCAACCTAACCCGAATGCTGCAACGACCCCGTTTACACCTGATCACTTCATGTGACCAGTGACTGCACTGTATCCTGATCAGACATGCATTTACACTTGGTACTTAAATGTGTCTTCAGACAGCCCGACCAAAATCCAGTTCCTACACAGTAAGCAGTATGCAAATAAGTGCATGTAGAACAACCAATCACCTGTGCTGCTCCTCCCTTTTCTGTTCTATTCAAAAGATAAGCACAAATTTGCACAAAACACTCAGTGTTTATAAGATGATGGCTGTATAATTATCGTCCTGTGTCTTTACATTCATGAACCACACGCGTAAAAGATGGGGTATTTTAGCAAGAAAAACTGAGAGAAGAGGTAAAGTTCAACCCAACTGCCACTTTAAGATAACTGGCTCATTCAAAGTGGGATGTGTAATTAAAATAAAAGCAGCGATGTCTGCATTAATTGACGTCTGTCTGGAGGGCGGTCTCTTCCATAAGCAGAATAGCAGGGGGGATGGAATCTCATCAAAGTAGTGGAAGAGGTTTGGGTTGTTAAATGTTTCTTGGAGAGACTGATGCTGCGAAAACATGGCTTGAATGCATCTCAGACTAGCTGCTTGCATGTGTATGTGGACTGGGTTTATCCAGACATAATTCTGATCCTCAAAATGCATGAAATGACCAGGTGTAAAACAGCTATTTTTGTTTATCATGGCAAAAAAAGTGCTGCACAAAACGGTCCAATAGAGATATACTGTGTAATTTCACTTTTCAGGTCATTTTTTAATAGTAAAGCAGGCCTACAAAGGCTCATGTGCTTGGGGCCTAAAGTGCACTACAAATGCACTTTTGCCTAAATCTGAGTTAGACTGGACTATAGATATACAACCTGAATTCCCAAAACGTTTGGATGCTGTGTAAAATGTTAGTAAAACAGATTGCAATGATTTGTATATCTCATAAACCCATATTTTCATATTTAAGTTGTCAGGTGTTAAAAGGCTAAAAAAAAGTAAGTGATACTAAAAGCGAACAGCTTAAGGAACATTTTGGTACTAATTATGTTAATTAGCAACAGGTCAGTAACATGACTGGGTATAAAAAGAGCATCTTAGAGCATCTCTCAAAAAATCTGTATTTGAAACTGTTCCACAATTTGTAGACAATGTTCCTCAGTGTAAAATCGTGAAGAATCATCTACAGTACATATCATCAAAAGGTTTAAAGAATCTAGAAAATTCTCTGTGCACAAGGCCAAAAATCAAAACTGG
This sequence comes from Arnoldichthys spilopterus, assembly GCA_037974385.1. Taxonomy (NCBI): domain Eukaryota; kingdom Metazoa; phylum Chordata; class Actinopteri; order Characiformes; family Lepidarchidae; genus Arnoldichthys; species Arnoldichthys spilopterus. The sequence continues at coordinate 16,385 of JBBPDA010155148.1, read as the reverse complement.
ATGCCTGTGATCTTTGAGCCCTCAAACGCCACTGCGTCCTGATGATGCCTGATTGGAAAGACCATCAATGCTGAAAGGTATACACAAGTTTTAGAGCAACATATGCTCCCATCCAGACCTCGTCTTTTTCAGGGAAGGCCTTGCCTATGTCAGCAATGATAAACTGCATACTGCTTCTGTTACAACAGCATAGCTTAGTAGTAGAAGAGTCCAGGTACTGAACTGGCCAGTCTGCAGTCCAGACCTTTCAATAACTGAAAACATTTGCTGCATCATGAAATGCAAAAAACAGCAAAGACCCAGGACTGTAGAACAGCTAGAATCCAATATCAGAATAAAATGGGATGACATTCCTCACCCAAGAGTCCAGCAACTGGTCCTTTCAAATCCCAGACATTTATGGACTGTTTTTAAAGTAGAGGGGATGCTACACCATGGTAAACATGGCCCTGTCCCAACTTTTTTGAGATGTGTTGCTGCCATCAAATTCAAAATGACAAAATATTGGATCATGAGATTTGCAAACCTTTCGTTTTACACAGCACCCCAATTTTTTTGGAATTTGGATTGTACGCCCAGCGGTTCAATGCACAGAAGAACTGCGAGTGTGTGAATGTCTGCGACTTGCTGTCTCACAAAGATATGAAACGTATACATGACTATGATGCTCTGCAACATGCCAGTGAACTGGGAAACTGTGTGGCAGCATGCTGAGGTGCCGTGTGGCTGTCAGTTACTGGCAGGTTTGAAATGCGCTGGAAATCTGCCATAAGCAAAGCACAAATCACCCAATTCCTGTTCCCCAGAGAGCTGCTGAATTGGTTCGTGGTGATGGAGCAGAGCTTGATGAGGGAGAGCAGGGTAGAGTGCTTTTAAAGGGCTTTTTCTTCATGCAGTCCATCCACAACCTCACAGCCCCCTACCACCGCGCTGCCATTGCAGAGGACGGCCTGTGCTTATGCCTAATTGGAGCATATTTTTAAGCGCATATGTGTTAACACCCTCGTCTCTGGTATTTAGAGAGTGTGAATCATGTGCATGGTGGCTGTAAATTGCGCAGGCTTTCTCTTTTATTTATGGTCGTTAACTCCTGGCCACGTTCCCGGTGCAGAGAACGCAAAGCTGTCTCCGGCCGCCAATTTGGGTTTACCAGTTCATGTTGAAAAGAGGAAATAATGACTCTCTCTCTCACTTACATTCGCTCTCTCACTCTCTCACTAGCTCACTTACTTTCTCGCTCTCACTTTCACTCTGTCTCTCTCTCTTTGTTTCTCTTTTTCTCTCACTCTGTCTCTCTCTCTTTTACACTCACTTACTCTCTGTCTCTCTCTCTCACTCACTCTCTTACTCTCTCTCTCTTACTCTGTCTCACTCTCTCTCTGTCTGTCTTGCTTTCTTTCTCTTTTTCTATCACTCTTTTCTCTTTCTTTCGCTCCTTCTTTCTTTTCTCTTTCTTTCTTTCTTTCTTTCTTACTTCCCATCTCTCTCTCTCTCTCTTTCTCTGGCTTTCTCTCCCTGTCTCTCTGTCTGTCTGTCTGTCTGTCTGTCTGTCTGTCTCTCTTCTTGTCTGTCTGTCTCTTTGTCTTTCTCTGTCTTGCTTTCTTTTCTCTGTTTTTCCTTCTCTCTTTCTTTCTTACTTTCTTTCTGTCTTGCTTTCTTGCTCTCTTTCTATCACTCTTTCTTTCCTCTTTCTTTCTTTCTTTCTTACTTCCTCTCTCTCTCTGTCTTTCTCTCTCTTTCTGTCTGTCTCTCCCTGTCTCTCTGTCTGTCTCTCTCTCTCTCTGTCTTTCTCTCTGTCTGTCTGTGTCTCTCCCTGTCTGTCTGTCTCTTTGTCTCTCTCTGTCTTGCTTTCTTTTCTCTCTTTTTCCTTCTCTCGTTCTTTCACTCTTTCTTTTCTCTTTCTTTCTTACTTCCTTTCTATCTCTCTCTCTGTCTCTTTCTCTCTGTCTCTTTCTCTCTGTCTCTTTCTCTCTGTCTCTTTCTCTCTCTCTCTCTTTCTCTCTCTCTCTCTCTCTCCCTCTCTCTCTCTCTCCCTCTCTCTCTCTCTCTCTCTCAGTTATGATGAGGAACAGGCACTAAGTGAGAACACCGACCTCCGGAGTCGCTCGGGTCAGTCCCTGGGGTCAAAGGGCACAAGAGCAAGCAGTGTACGCCCCGTCCCTGCCACCTGGAAGTGAGATCATGATTCCAGGTCACACACTTCTATGACTAAGTTTCTCATGGCTCATAGGACAACTGTGGGAACATGAGCTCCTTCTGGCTTTGACTGATCATCACAATGTTCCTGCCTTTCCTTAATGTAGTAAGAAAAATATGAAAACTTGCCTACGCACTTTTCTGCATGACATATAGGAGTTTCTCAGAGAGGGCTGGAAGAGGAACCCCCTTTCTGCATGATGCCACTGACTTTTCCAAAACACCAGATCTACTCATAAATCTTCCTGAAGAAGAAAGAATGAAGACAAAGTAACTCCATCAGAAAAACATGGCTCTTGTCCTCACACTTTCGAATCTACTGCTGTTGAAGATCAGTGTTTTTGTATTTTGTATGAAATATCATATAGTCCAATTTTTGTGAGACTTTATTTATTGTTTAAGGAATGTAATCAGTACAAAATACATGTAGATATTTATGAAGAGGTTGTCTTTCTATGTATTCTGCATTGTTTGCCTTGTGTTCATGAAATGATCAGTCCTATTGTACGACCAGAATCCCTTTCGTAAGAAGGCCAGGAAAGACAGTGGCACTCTGATGAAAGACAATAGCATCTTGGCTCAAAAATAACTAACTACATGTCCTCTAAAGATGGACTTTGCAACTCAAGACTGGTTTTAGTTAAGCTTGCAGAGTGAATACAATAAACTGTCAAAACTAAACTTCTTTGACTTCTGTCTCCACTCGTTTCAGTTTCATTAGAATGGGCCAGAGTCATGTCTGCATTAAAGCTTTTGTTCATAGACAAATTAAGGGATGTTTTACAATGAGCAGCAACTGTGGTGGTTTGAAATGTAAATACCTTTCTAATTAAGGCAGCGTTTGAATTACAAACTGATCTGAAATTTTTTTAATCTCAATCATGCTTTTGTTACTGGGTGCAAAGTAATATAGTAAAATAATTATTATATTATTAGTAAAATAATAGAAAATGGCTGTTGTTCTACAAAACTTTGCTTCTGTGGTCAGGACAATGACATTTCAAATCTGTTTTCATAAACATTCTCCATTCACTTAAACTGCTAATTAAAGAGACTTCAGAAATATTCTTGAACTGTGAGAACTGTCCAGAAGTTTCTACAACTTTCTGTAATCTTAGAACTTTCTGGGACTGTCCAGAGAAGATATGAGCAGTTGAAATATAACACTTAGAAACCAGGAACAAAAACTGTAACATTGTGATATTTTGGGAAGGTTTGAGGAAGCTTTTTAATGAATGTAGTAACACTGATATATTGTATGGGACCAGGCTAACAGGGAGCAATGGAAGCGCACACTTCAGCTATGTTTGGCCTGAAATATGATCCTTCACTTACTGGCCTGTTTCTAAATAGGACTTAAAGAAAGCATTACAGAAGTAGCCCATTCAAATGCTGCTATTTTCAACACCTCATCTGCTGCTCGACATCTGCGTTTAACTGTCAGGTTTTTTTTTCCAATAAACCATAATCTTATTTTATGATGAACTTCCTCAAAAGCATGCAACGAAGTTTCAGAACCCAAGTGAAACTTATTAGTCTGTGTAGACTATTGCAAAGTATGTTTTCTGGGAAACCAAGTGAAACACAGATACATAGACACAGGCTTCATGTGATGTTCATGTAAAGGTGAGGGGGTCAACTGCTAAACCTGAAAGAACAATTGCATTGATATGAGGCCCAACTTTATATTTGACTCACTGACTCATGGTTTCATTGCAGATCTGCATGTTAAAACAGATAAACCACCAGGCCAAGGGTTGAAAAAGTATTGCTTTACTAGTTTTCTCTTCTCTAATGTAACCGTTTTAACCCTGTGAAGGGCTTAGTAATGAACTACAGGTGGTTTTATAGAGCGGGGAAAATACCAAACAATGCCGTGCTGGAACTGGAGACTTGGCTTCTTGTTCTATACATGAACTGTGCATGTGTGTATATGTGTATATATATATATATATATATATATATATATATATAAATAAATACACACACACACACTGATCAGCCAGAACATTAACATTGCACTGACAGGTAGAGTGAATAACATTGTCTAGTTCCACCTGTCAGGGGGTGGGATATGTTGGGCAGAAAGTGAACAAGTCGATGTGCTGTAAGCAGGAAAAATGGGTCAGTGTAAGGATCTAAGGGCCTTATTGCGATGGCTGGACGACAGAGCCAGAGCATCTCCAATATGGTAGGTCTTTTGGGGTGTTCCCAGTATGTATTTGTAAGGACCACTAAAAAACTGTCATGAGGGTCATGGGTGCTCAAGGGTCGTTAATACACACAGTGGAGTAAATGCTAGATTATCTGCTCTGATTCCACAGAAGAGCTACTGTAGTACAAAAGGTGAATGCTGACTGATAGAAAGGGTTCAGAACACACAATGCTCCACAGTCAGAGCTGTTTCAGCAGCATGAGGGGGACCTACTCAATATAAGTCAGGGGTGTTAATGTTATGGGTGATCAGTGTATAGAAAATCAGTGGTAGCTATGCATCATCCACCCATAATATTAAGTGGAAAGTATCCTACATCCACACTTATGATGTTTCAGTGACAGTGTAAAAGTACATAAAAGGTGAAGCAGCAGGTTATAAAAGCTTAAGTAGTGAGTTAGAGTGTGTGAGCTTGAAATAATACACTTTCAGACCTAATTCTACTTCAGACTAAGAGGAAATGCACATGTAACTCGGGAAGCAACCTCAACTAGACAGGGATCCCAGCATTGGAATGGGCGTATTTGGGAAAAACTGCTGTAGTTTGTTAGGGGTATGATGTCAGAGAGCCACGCCTCCTGAGAAAGAGGAGGACACACCCACATACACGCGCACACTGCAGCCTCTCAACTGGGCATGGAGAGAGTGAGTGAGGGGTTGTGAAAAACTGAAGGAAAAACCAACAAGCTGTTTCGCAAGGCTTCCCATTTTCTTTAGGTTCGTCAGATAAAGTTGGACTTTGTGCAGCTAAGGTAAAGTGGATCTCGGAAATTCGACTTTTAATTAGTGTTTTTAAACTTTTACTGCGCCATAAAACTTTTCCTCAGTTTGCTGTTCTGCTGCTAACGTTCGGCTAATGTCAGTTAGCTCGGTGGCTAAAATAATCTGCGTTATTAGCTTAATGCTACACTGGTAAATGTTTGATTGTGGAACGAGAAGATAATATTTTTGGTCATACGCTGCTTAACTATGGAAATATATATACATATATATATTTATTTATTGTCAGGGAGTGTGTTAAATGTAGAAAGCCATGGCTTGTTTGAACTTTGGACAAAGCTAACGTAGCACGATAGCCACCCTGGCTAATCGCCTCAGGAATTGACAGTAACGGTAACGCAGCTTGACTAATCGGTTTCGTGACATTCCCGTATCTTTTGCTTAGTTTTATCGACGTTTTTTTGGCTGCCGGGTTTCTTTGCGCTATCTGGCCTATGAGGAGCTGTAGCTGACTGAAACAGGGCGGGGTAGGGATCTTCAGTCTGCTGTGTAATGTGGGTACAGTGTTGGGGTGTAGTGAACTAAATGTTAAACTACATATTGCAGGAGGTTTTTTGATCCACAACATATTGTTTTTGCATAGTGATTAAAATAGTTAAATTTATTTTTTGCCAGTATTACTAAAACTATAAACATGTAAGGAAAGGAACATTCTGTCATTTTTATTTTATAATTAATTCTGCACAGGATCTGTCTGTTCTGTGAGGGGGTTGAGAGACGTTTAAACAGGAGATCTGACATAAAATAATGTGTGTTAAGATCAGGGTTAAAGTTCATTTTGTGTGTGTGTGTGTGTGTGTGTGTGTGTGTGTGTGATAGTGCTGTAGATCTGATCCACCGAACACTCGCAGACTCGCATGCTCCTAGATTTCATTCTTTACTACACATGTTGAAGAGATGAACTACAGCAGAAAGAGAAAATTTGATCATGTTTGCCAGTGCCAGTCACCCACTACTCCAGCTCCTCACTCTGGAGAGATGTATAACCTCCTAGCTTAGGGGAGGGCAACTGCAGTCCTGCAAGGCTGGTATCCAGCATAGTGTGGTAATTACCCTGCTCAAAGACACAGCTGGTTCAACTCACCTGTTCATTGCCAGATTTAGTGAGGGTGTTTGAGGAGGGGAACTACCAGAATATGCTGGACACTGACCCTCTAGGACCAGAGTTGCCCACCCCTGCTCTAGCTGAAGCTCACATGCAGCTGCTCCTGTTGTGACCCATTATACTGGCACATGTTAGCAATGAGTGCACCTTGGGATTGCTTCTAAATGGCTAGCAAGCATTTAACTGTCAAACATGCACATAGTGTTTATTTAAGCTTATCTCTGTGTAAGAGATAATGTTTGTCCCTTTAAACAACTTTATCTTAGCCATTGTAAATGAATAACAATCAAGATGTGGATTTTTGTAAATATGTGGTGGTCATTGTGATGAGTGTTCTGTCTCTTGGTACTGGTGTGTGTGTGTGTTTGTAAGAGAATTACGTTAGGGGAAGTGAAAGCACCCTTGTGCTCCAGTGGTTCCTGCTTTTGTTGACTGTGAAAGCGACAGCCTCAGGTGCTTCTGGGAGCCAAAGGAAATAAGCTGGAAAAGCCCAGATTGGTGGTGTGTAACTTTTTCCCCTCTTCAGAATTTTCCATATTTCCCTATTCATTGTGCATATCCCATATTCATTGTTCATGGTTGTCTCTCCCCCATGATGACATTGCATTCCCTGTTAAACACAAGAGGGTCAATCTTTTGGCCAGTCCTTTCCTCACAACTTTCATAGACATTCTGTATTATGGAGGTACCATAACTGGTGATACAGTATCTCTAAACTTATGTAGTATTTAATCAAAAATTGAAGATATTTATACAGCACATATATTTGCATATTTAGGTTTTCCAGATTTGGGTTTCTGGACAGGGACTTAGTCTAGGCTAGTACGACACATCATTCTGAACTGAGATTCTCCACTGAGAGGACAGGTAATCCAGAATTAGGCTAAATCTCTGTCAGGGAAAGTGATCTATGAGGGTCATATACAGTGTCCCAGCATCACTGACTTCCACTAAAGAAGACCGTCAATATCCACAATATGCATAAAAAACACTTCTAGTCATGAAGCGTGTTGTGATAATTTCCTCTTCTATTTCTCACCCCTAGATGATGACGACCTTTAACATTACAAGTGCACTGTATGTAAATGGGGAATATTTGCAGATATTTTTGTTCCAAAAAAGATGCAGCGAAGGCATCTGAAGATTAACTTTGATTTTGATCTGCTGCAGCTGCTGCAGCGGAGTTGTCGAGTAAAACCCAAGGGCATATTTGTAGAACAGACTAGTCGGTGTAGAGAAGTGTCCCAGAGTGTTCCCACGAATGACATGCAAGCAAAGCCGACAGCACAGCTGCAGTAGGGTCGCTGTCTGAAAATTGGGACAGAATTGCTTGAGGGATTAATAAGAGGTCACAAGGGCTGGTGAACTTTGGTCACCATGGTAACACGTCGCCACAGGAATAAAGCGGGTGGGTTCCTGTTCAGGTCAAAAGTTAGAGGTCACCCCGTGAGAAGAGCTTCCTTTTGCATTTTTGCTGCTCAGTTAAATATTACATAAGAGCTTATCAGATACTACTGCTTGTGTGATGGAGTGCCTGCAGATTTAAGTCTTGTTTTCTTTCATACAAGAAATGCCATTGAAGGTGATTTATAATAAATAGATTAAAAATAAACAATTAAGAAAGAAAAGCAGTGAATTCGGCGAATAAAATGAAGCTGGTAAACAAGAAGTGCAGAAAAAATAAGTCAGCATTAAAGTAAGGCATAAAAGCTATCAGAAAATGGATTAAATAACTGGAATAATGTATAAAATAAACAATGCATTAATAATAATAATAATAATAATAATAAATTAATAGACTTGTTAAAGATTATAAGCTTTTATAAATATTTAGGGATCTTCCCTCATATCAATAGGTAGTGTGTTTCCAGAGCTTTGGGGCATAATTGATAAAGGCAGCATCTTTTATTGTGGTCAAATTATTTTCTCCATGTAAGCTATATGTGCTGTATGGTGTTGCATACCAGAGGCAGTGGTGACAAATGAGGTCATCAGCTCAGTTCTCTATTACCATCTTAAAGAAAACAGTACAATAAAAAATATTTTCAACCTTAAACCATTCTCATCATATTGAAATGTTGTCCCTTCTCCCTGACAAAATGCACTGTTAACAGCAAGCTTTCTGTTGGTTCACACTGTGAATTGCTTTCAGTTTACCAGGCAAGTACTGAATGTTCCTTTATGAACCTACTTCTTAGTGCCTGAAGATATTTTAACTATTCATTGTGCGTAAAGGGAAAGTGACTATCATTGCGAACACACTCAAGCGCCATAACAAAATGTAATCTCTTAATTTAACCCAATACACATGCACATGTGGAGCAGCAGGCAGCTATCAACAGCACCCGTGGAGCAGTGTAGCGGGACACGGTACCTTGCTCGTACCCGGGTCGGGACTAGAACTTGCGACCTTCAGTTCACAAGGGCAAAGTCCTAACCACCACTGCCCAGTGGTTACCCATTGTGCTTCTAATGTTACTTCTGATAAAGTGCAGTGCAGAAAGTGATGGGGATCTTTTAAAAATTAGCTGTGAATTTCATTAGTGACTTAGACAAGACTGATAACCTTTCACACTGTATTTTTTCTTCTGTCCTATCATTGTTGGGATGTGTAGAGGTTGGAAAACAGTTAGGTTAGAAAATTATAAAGAAAGTTGTAGAATTGTAGCTGTTGTATAGTTGTGGTAGTTTAAGTCCCAGCTTTAAATTACCTCCAAACTGTAGCTGATCCAGGAGCTTTCAGGGGGTGTGTTTTGCGTAGCCTACATTTATAGGGAATGGTCCAATTATGTGACGCATCTAGGCACAGGCCGCTAAAGTGAGACTAAAGTATTATGTCGTTTTTCTGTATGTGTATGAGGTGATCCATTTTTGTGGTTGTTTTAGAGTCAAGTGAGATTTTCTCTTCACCTGTCTCCATTCCTCTCCAAATTTATATCTGATCTTCATATCATACTCGCCCTTATTCCACTTGGCTTAGGAGTATTTACACTAAACAGTGAATACTTTCTCTGATCGTAGTGTTCGTCATCATCAGATTAGAGATAACAATCACACACATGCACAGTCATAAATGCATAAGGGCTCATCAACTCAGCCTTTTTAGGTGTGGTCCTGAAACTTAATCAAGCCTGCAATAAGGCTCCATGATGTTTCATACTCTTATCATTGTGATGTGTCCAGGTCATACCGTGCCAACTCACTCAGGTCCCCAGGTATGAAGTTTTTTTTTTTTTTGCCCATGAACAAAGGAACAATCTTTTAATATTCATGTAGTTCTGTCACATCTAGTTCCCAGCTTGGCCAAACTTGAAAGATCAGCTTTTCCATTAGTGTCTTGTGATCGTTAGTTTCTACTAGGCATTTTCCAGTAGACCAGGCCTCCATGATCTCACTGTCACAGCAAACTGCATGATGATTAAACGAATAATAATCGCCCTCTTTCCATTTTCAATAATAACCTGCTTGAGGTGGGATTAGCCCAGACTTGTGTTATTGTTTTGAAATGCCACCAGCTTATGTCAGAATTGGTTTCAGAAACATTTATAATTCTGATATGTTTATATGTTTATTTAGCTAAGGATTTACATTTTGTCCAGGTACACAGAACGAGATGACATCATTTGTCACCGTATGTTGTCAAGTCACTGTGTAACTTTCGCTTAGTCCCCACATAGCTTCCGATTGCAGCCTGCATGAGGGTGTTTTTTTTCAGCAAATGGGCTCCAAACGAAAAGAGATGTATCAATTTTCTAAAAAAAATAAAAATCATGTGCTAATGGTGTGTGTGTGTGTGTGTGTGTGTGTGTGTGTGTGTGTGTGTGTGTGTGTGTGTGTGTGTGTGTGTGTGTGTGTGTGTTCTGTATTAAGTATTAAGAAAACGTGATTCACAACAACTAAAGTAGAAACACACGGGCCCTCTAAATGGCTTTGACTCATTTGAATAAAGCTGAACTACTTTTTGTTCCTCAGTCATGCCATGTCAGTCAGCGTAAGCCATCCACCAACCTTCAGCTGCTCTGTTGCTTGTCACTGTTGGTGTAAAATTCCTGAATCATGATTTTTTTTTTTATTTTTTTTTTTTTTTTTTTAGAAGAGCCAGTACATGAACTGAGGGACCTAAATGACCATGCATGTGTGACATCATAAGAGTAGGACTGCAGAGAGCTAGAAAGTGAACATGTGAACAGCTTGAAGAGTCATTAAATACTGCCCTGTGAAATGAGCGCTGCTGAGTCAAGTGCTGAAAAACAATAAACACTGAACATTGATGTGACATTTTGGAATTACGTAATTGTACCATTTATCACATCTCATACAGTCCTCACAATATCAGACATTTTTTTTGTGCACAGTGTGCTCTAGCAATTAACCCACAGATGACAGCAAGCACTCGAAGGCCACGTTCTGTATGTTTTCTGATGAGGTGTATGGAAATTTAAGCAAGGTGCAGCACGTCATGTGAACAGGCCTGGGGGAGACGCTATAATTTAGCCACAGAGGCTCTAATACGTAAACCACATCTCAAGAATGTTGAATGTCTCTATCACTTGTGATAAACACTGGTTAGTTTTAACATGCACAGAGCTCATATTAATCCTGTGTCTCTATGACTTCAGTGCTTATCAGAGTTCCTTTGCCCTCAGGCCATTTAAGCAGCACTCACAAAATGATTGTGTGTTCTGTCAAGGAGTCTGCAAATGTCTGCCACCCTCCCATCCCACAGCAAGCTGAGCACCCTTATTTTTTTCAATTTGAACTCTTATGCCATTGTGTAGGCTGTAAAATGTCTTAAATATAATAACATTTATATATATATATATATAAATATACACATACATTTCATATATAATCACATATTTAATTCTATAAATGTAAAAATTAGGTCAAATAAAACTAATCAGCCTAGTATTCCAGCTTCACCTCCTCAACATTGTGCATTTAAAGTCAAGTCAACTTTATTTTTATAAAGCTTTTTACAACTGCCATTGTCACAAAGCTGTGGTGGCTGAAATTGCCTGAGACTGGTGATAAGGAAGCCCCAATGATGGGTGGTCTGGTCATGGAAGACGGGAGGTGCAGCAGTTCTTCGTGTATATGTGGACCACGATACATAAAAAGCCAGATATAGTCAAAATTAACATGTTTATGGTCAACGTGCTGTCACTTCGGTGATTTACAGTGCTGCGGTTTGGTCATTTTTTAAATAAAACCTTTCTGGGTGTAAAAGGCAAAAGTATTCTTCATCATTTTCTTTTGTTCCCACCCTTGTAAAAGTTGTCTGTTTTTTCGCTTGGCAGAGTCTCATTTCGCTTGCCTTGTTTTGGAAGTTGTGCGTTCATTTTTTGATGCATTTTCATGCTTATGTAATACCCAAATTCTCCCAGCACTGTTGTATTTGCCTGTCTATCAGTGCTTGTAGGCACATGTAAAGCTATGACTAAAAAGCTCAGTCCAAAATGACATGAGATGAGCATGTTTTTGTTTCTTTTATTCTTTTGGATTGCTGAACAGTGGAGACTTTTATTTAAATAGGCAGTTAAGCTACATTTGGACTGACAGGAAAATACTCATTGACCTGGTAACTTTACTAATAATCGGAAAGCTTTTATAGCAGTTCCAAAGAAGAGTGCAGTGGTTTCAGGTGTGTGTGTGGGTTTGTTTGTGTGTGTGTTTGTGTATGTTTGTGTGTGTTTTTGCGTTTGTGTGCGTGTTTGTGTGTGTGTGTTTGTGTGCGCGTGTTTGTGTGTGTGTGTGTGTCCTGAAGTGTTTTATATGTGTAACATATTTAAAAGAGCAGATTTCTCTGAAAAAAAAAATGGACCACACTTAATCCAAGCGTGTGCATCATTAATGTCTGAATCCAGGATTACAGGGTGTACATCGATACATTAACAAAGTTATTGCCTAAAATAAATAAACTCTAAGGCTGAATTGTGCAGAAATGTACAAATTTATGTCAAAAACTGTCAGTGCACCACTGCCTTCTGTAGTGGAATTATCCTTTAGAGTTTAGACTGTATAAGTAGCTCTTAAGGCTTGAAGCTGCTGTGTGGTTGCATAAAGCTCATTTTTAATTCTGGCAAAAGGATTTTCATCTCACATACATATGCAGCTTTGTAAGCCATCTGAAGTACATTTAAGTGTGTGTCCTCTCCTCTGTATTTTAGCGTAGCCTGATTGTTGAAGAATGTTTGGTAGCCTGAGGTCTTGAGATGTTTGTTAGCTCTTTGACTATATTTGTGTCTTTGTTAAAGAAGCGCTGTCTCGGTCACTGGCATTTTTATTTTTATAATAAGAAAAGTGTGTGTGTGTGTGTGTGTGTGTGTGTGTGTGTGTGTGTGTGTGTGTGTGTGTGTGTGTGTGTGTGTGTGTGTGCGTGCCTTTACACTGATTAGGAGCCACCCAGGGAACTCAGAGAAGCTGCTGACTCAAGATACTACTCCTTAGGCTGGTGCTGAGACAGCCAAAGCAGGCCTGACAACACACACACTGCATCATCAATCTTTTCCTCATGAGAAGCCTTGGCACCTATACTGTGGTTTATCCTGTGAGGGAAACTCCTGACTGTTTTAAATATACAAGTGTCTCTGAGAGGACCGAAATATTGCTGTATGCCTATTTCTGGCACGTGTGTGTGTGCACGCTTGTATTGATCTCTGTGGGGACCATATATCTTCATAGCAATAGGAAATATTGGGCAATCTGTAGAAATAATATTGATCCTCATAAGAAAATGTGCTGCTTTTGTCACAAATTTTACTTTTATAGAAAAACTAAAACTGTGGGTCTGTAAGCAGAAAGACTGATACAGTCAGCTCATGATTTGATGTAATAGATGTTTCAGGGCTCATGATGACTGTTCCGTTTTGGCACTATTTCCTAATGAATCAGGCAGGGGGAGCGATGTCTGACATGGATGAGCAAAACTGGGCTGCTTTTCTGGCATTGTCACATTGCCACAATGCAAAATGTCACATTTTGTCATTGGAATATCACATATTTTGATATTTGATTTTGTGTGTGACCTTCATCCATTTTCTCTTTGATCATCTTTTACTTTTACAACGTTTTTGTATTGGAGGAGTGTCTGGGGATGAACCCTGTCTGGAGGACTGCTCTCTGAACTCGTATCTATGGAAATATATAAGAATAATTTGTCAACATAATTCCTTTATCTTTAGTATAGAAGGTGAATGTCTGCTCCTCTGTGTTTTCTGCCTAAACGTGATGACTAGGAATAACACAACACATCAAATAATGGAGCTGCTTTCTTCTTGGTAGGAAATATTCTTACTTCAGGTGTTGAATTTTGCTGTGGTGTTATCTTTTTAGTGAAGCTAAGTCAAACTTTCCAGTGTTTGCTGTCACCAGTCATGATCCAGGATGTAAACAGACAAAGCTTCTCACATGATCTGTTGACGTACTCCATAACAAATGACGTGATGTTAGGTCTAAGTTACAGCTCCTGGTGGATGTGGACTGTAAAGTGCTCACTGGACTTCACTCAGGAGCACATCTGAAGTATGCAGCAGTGAGAAATCATCTAGACTCCACAAGTCTTGAAAATTTGGAACAATTTCAGGTTCCAAAGGCAGCGTCCTCACCACTAGGTCACCACTACCCGCCAGTGTATTTATTGTCCTGTGTTGCTGCATATGTTTATTGCATTGTATGTGTGTACTCAATTTAAATTACATATTAAAAGTTATTCATAGAACAGAACAGTGGTAGCCAAAGTGTGCCCCTAGAGGGGGCTTGTAGCAATTGCTTGTGGGGTGCGGTTTGAGGCAAACACTTGAGACATTGTTGAGCACTGTTTGCATAAAATGAGCATGTTTGTGAGAGGGCTCCCAGCTAAACGTACAGCAGATGATGAGTCTTCACAGATTCAGATATTTTGGTTTGAAACTGAACAAGAATAAAGACAACACATCATTTAAAAACAACACCTTCAGAGCACGAAATCAAGCAGGATGGATTTCTTCAGAAAAAACGTGTAAGTTCTTGTGCTCAACAGATTTGTTTTACTAAAGCTGCATCTGTGCCTTCAAATGCACAACGTACCTTGTATAAAGTTGCCTATGGAGTTGATTGGTATGAAAAGCTAAACGTTCTATCCAAGAGATTAATACCTACTTCTGCTGTTGATATGGTTTCAACAATGATTGATGAAGCAACCGTCAGCAAGCTACAAGCAGTTCCTCTCTCTAATAATAATATCGCAAGGTGCATTTATGATGGTGGGGGCTTAGCCAGCAAGTGAATAGTCTGTTCTTGTTTTGCTGCCAGCAGAAAAAATGGGTGAGCATTAGGATCAGAGTCACTTTGACAAGGGCCTTATTGTGGTGACTAGACGAGTCAGAGCATCCCCAAAAGAGCAGATTTGTTGGAAGGACTGTTGGTTAACCAGTGAAGGGGTCATGGGCATCCATGGCTCACTGATTCATGTGGGGAGTAAATGCCGACTCCTCTGATAGAAAGGAGTCAGAACACACAGTGCACCACAGGTGATTTTAGCACATTTCAGATATCAGTATTAGGCAGGTGCCAATAATATTGTGGCTGATCTGTGTGTGTGTGGCAGTGACAGAAGGAGTGCTGAGGAGAGAGAGAAAGGCTGGTTTGTGTGACAGAGCATCTGAGAGAAGCGAGAAAACCGTGATTGAATGGAAGTGAATGTAGGATGGGAGTTTATAGAGGAGTTTCTTGTTCTGCTGTAGCACCCGCCCAACAGCAAAGGAAGAGATGCCCAATGTGTGTGCATAGAGCTGTGCGTGTGCTTGTGTGTGTGTAGTGTGTCATCACTATTTGATCTTGTATCTGCTAATTTAGCCAACGATCTGATTTTAAATTTATTGATTGATTATTAATTCTTAAATATATGCAGCAGTGTGATTGTGTCTCAGTGGGATCTGCTCACTGTGTGAGAGAAAATTCACACAATCTGCTACATTTCCATCATCTCACACAGGCAAAATAATTATAATGTGAACATTTTATAATAAAGGTCGAATGCAGCAGTGTCGTCATAAGCGAAAGCAGCTTCTCAGTACAAAACACTGTTCACGGTAAAATGAAGTCAAATTAATTGTGGAATGAACACACAGTTTTGGTGGCACATCAGTATGTGCTATTTTGATCGATGCATCGATACAGATCGATTCATTGTTGATTCAAACACACTTTTTAGTGTGTGAGAGACAAAGTGTTAAAGCACATATTTCTGCAGTAATGTAATGTTACCTCACTGATAACAGTTGCATGTTTTGTCATGAACGTAATGACATTCTTCACCCTTTATCATTCCAACAGAGAAAGGAGAGCGAGAGAGAGGGCGGGGCGAGGGTCATTTTATTCTAAATGTTGTTTACTGTTTGTTTATTCTGTGGGTCTGTAAGCTGGAAACGGTGTGTGTTTGTGTGTGTATGGTTGTGAGAGTGACAGGGTGGGGGTAATTATCTAAGATATCAGGATGATCGTCTAAAGTGTGTGTGTGTCTGTGTGTGTGTGAGAACTCTATGTATGGCCTATGAGTCATGCCATGGTGATTGTTGCTAAGCCAGCCAACACACTGAGCCAACTGCGACAGGCTTGCAAAAATCAGGCTTTAAAAAATCTTTCCGACTTCCTTTTTTTTTCCATTAGCCTCTCATCTCCTACCTGGCTTTGTGTAACACTGCTTGAGTAGTAAAGTCATGGAAAGTATGAATTTCCCTGCTGATACTCTGATAAGATATAAGGGTTTAGTGAGTGTGTACCGGCCTTTCTTATGTGTGTATATGACTGTGGCAACTGCTAAACAGTGGAAAAACTGTCTTGGGGTAAATCAGCTTTGAAGGAACAGGGAGGGGGTCAGTATTACTGTAAGAATGGCAGGAATTTTCATCACTTCCCCTGGAAAGAATGTTCCATACCAAATGTAATGAGACTGAGTTTGACTATATGGTTGTACACCGGTTTCTGAGCTACTGTGTGGTAGGACTTTGTAATACAGCTTTGTCTTAATGGAGTATGTACACACGTGGACAAAATTGTTGGTACCCTTCAGTCAATGAAAGAAAAACTCAAAATGGTCACAAAAATAAC
>JBBPDA010155111.1:0-10572 GCA_037974385.1 Arnoldichthys spilopterus | reverse complement strand
ATCACACCCAAAAATATCTCATTGGCCATGCAAGTGAAAAACATATTACAGAGAATAGTGGGCTTCTGCAGAGACTTTTGCCTGGCGATGTGGTTTTGGCTGACCATGGGTTTGATATAAAGGACAGCGTGGGGTTTATGTGTGCAGAAGTAAACATCCCTGCGTTTGCCAAGGGTCAGTGTCATGTAGATGTACTAAATGTTGAGCAGACACATGAGGTGGCACACCTGAGAATTCATAAAGAAAAGATCATTGGCTGTATGCGTAACAAGTACAGGATTTTAAATGAAACTGTACCAATCTCAATGACTCTCCCATGTGCAGATGAAAGCAATACTTTCCTTGAAAAGATTGTGGCTGTTTGTTGCACACTGACTAACATGTGTCTCAGTGTTGTTATGCCATACATTCAGTCAAAAGAAATCTCTGCAAAAACAGTCCTTAATGAGTAACTACCATTATATAATCAACAATTTAAAAAAATGATTTATATTGTTATTGTAATTAGTTTGTCTATTCACATTATAAAGATTCATGTTTTTTGCTTGCCTTTGTTACTGTTCCTTTTGCTTGAACAAGATGTGTTAAATAAATGATTCAATTCTTGTCATTTTCTTCCCTAAAGCCCAAAACATTTTTTACTGAAATGAATCCACACAGGTGAACAGAGATTTTTGTGTGAATCAAAACAATAAACATTTAATTCAAATAAACATTTCTTACCAGATGTTGTGTTGTTAACAGTGCAAAAACAGAAGCTAAAAAACAAGAACCATGTCATAATGTAAACATTTGTAAGGGGAGCTGAGGCTCCCCCTAGAGGTTGTGAATGGTCAGTCTCTCTCAAATATTAATAACCACGCCCCTCCCAGGTGGGGCTCATTGGGGACATCAGGATGGGACTTCAAAAGGGACACAGACCAACACAGCTCTGCGAAGTCTTGTCAGTTTCACTGCGATTCCCAGCGTTTTTTTGTGAAATTAGGTTTGATTGGATTTTGACCTGTTTTGTATTTTGGATTCCGGACTATATTTTTTGCCTTTCCTCCGTGTACCTGTTTGCTGTGTTTTTGACCTGTTGCCTGGAACTGTACTTCGATTTTGCCTTGCCTTTGTCACTCCCGATTGCTGTGTATTTTGACCACTTTTCTGAAGACTTGGATTTGTTCTTATTAAAAGCTCATCAAACTTACCTGCACTTGTGTCCAAACTCTTACAGAACCATTACAACATTGAAAATATCGAAATTCATGCAGAAAATAATGGCATGGAAATAACCAGTAAACAGTTCCTTAAGGAAACAATAAATTAAACTGGCTGCCATTGGAGTTGATACATTTGTAGCAAACAAACAGAAACCGTTTAACAAAGGAGGGTGATCATTTGTTCTATCACAGAATTTTACATAGAACTGCTCTGTGATGATGCCTGTGTAAAGTGGTGTGCAACAGGACTCAAGCTCAGGGAGGCACACCTTCAGGAAAAAATCCTATGCTTTCTTCAGCTGAGATGCCCAAAAATCTTTATCAGGCAAAAAAATATGACAGGTAAATATTAAAAGCGTTGTGTGTGGTAAATATAACAGGTAGGTATTAAAGAGCTATGTGTGTGGTAAATATAATGATAAACTAAAACCCTTACCGTGAGCCCTGTTGAGGGTCTGTCCTGTTTAAACATAAACAGTGTTTAATTAACATTTTATATTTTCAGCATGAAGTCTCTTAAACAGCATTAAAATTAGACTAATGAAAACAGAGGATGCAGTATAAGAAGAGTGCAGAGTGTGCAGTATAAGGGTTTGACTGTAACGAATGGAGTCAAAGGAGAGGTGCTGCCACCTGGTGGTTGGGGTCCGTTACCCCGGAAGTGGCTCCCACGCCCAGCCTCGCCCAGGTGGCGTTTATGAAAGGACTGATTAAGGACTTTACTTAAGCTCGCACCCACCTAGTGTTGGGTTACTTACTGTCTGTTCCACCAGCAGTATTCTTAGCCGTAGTCGTATATTTCCATAGCCTTAGCACCCATAGCTCGTAGTTTGTGTATCGACCTTTGCTTTCTCTCTTAGACCTAGCTTTAGCGCTAGCCCTTAGCATTCCTGTTCCGGTATTCCACTCTGATTCTTGCCTGATGGACTCACCTATTTGCAGAATGCAAAATAAAGATGTTGTTATGTGTGCAAGCTGTGTGTGTGTGATCCAAGCTTCATCATATCATGACACTGACTTTGTTCCATAATTCACAATTCACATATATGAAAGATCTCGCTTGCTAAAACCTAAAAATCTCAAGATCTGGATTTATTTGAATAGGCCATAGACAAAACACTTAAAAAAGCTTCTGGTCTTGAGTTTTCAACACTTCACATCCACACCATGACCTTACCCCATTTTTGTAGCATTTTAGTATATAGAAAGCAAAACTGGTAAAAGAGGAAGCATTTAACTCCAGCCCCTCATCACCCCCCCCCCCCCCCTACACACATGCACACACACTTTCATTTTCATTAGGGAAGTACTTCAACAGGTCACTATGTTTAGCTGAGTGTTGTGTGGAGTTAAGATTCCCTAATTTGCTCATATCTGTTAGATCCTTCCAGCTGAAGAGAGCAGAATGGAGATGATGGAGGACATTTATGGGAATTCAGATATTATCAGAGGCAACAGAACTGATTTAGATGATCATTCATATGAAGATGTTTATGTAAATCAGGAGAACCTGAAGACTCAGAGGACCAGAACCACTATAGCGTCTGGGAACTCAGGTGCAGTAAACTTCCTCATGCTTCATCGTTTTTCTCTCTTTCCCTCTCTCTTTCTCTTTCTCTTTTTCTCTCTCTCTATCTTTATTAGTCTTAATATTTTAATTAAACTATGAAGCCAAAACACTACAATATTTTGTACACTCACGTTAAAGGAGAATTTCACTATTTTTTCAAAATATTTGCATTTTTTTTTTTTTTAATTTTCGCTTAGAGTGGTGTTAACAATAGAAACCAGGGGTTGTGACATTTAGAACACAAATATTTTAATTATTTACCAAACCCACCAGTAAACCTACATGTGTCTTCTGAGTGTTAATGCGATGTTGATGGCACAAAAGTAGTTGCTCTTAAAATTTTCTTAGGCTTCTAGTTGGCCTTAGAACCCTCTGTAGCTGTTTGTCAGTAATGGATCTTTAACCAAATCTCTTCTAAAACAATGGCTTATTATTCAGGCAGTATATTCATAAACATTTCGTGTTGGAGAGTTTGTGTAAAATTAAGATTTAGAGAAACTTAGCCACACCTTTATATTCTGCAGGGTCAACTATTGCAGGGCTCTTTTCATTGGCCTCATCAAAAAGACCATCAGACAGCTCCAGCTTATTCCAAATGCTGCTGCTAGAATTCTTACAAAAAACAATAACAGAGAGCACATTAATCCAGTCCTCAGGTCCTTACATTATCGAATGTACACAATCAGAGTCTCACTCCAGGGTTTGGGCCCTACATATTATTTAAATGTAATGTTTGATTAAAGTCTCTTAGATCAGCAGGAGCTGCTCAGCTTGTGGTGCCCAGAGCTGCAACTAATAACATTTAGTCATTATGTTGTGTCTTGTGCTGCATACTCTGACATACAGTGGTGCTTGAGTTTATGAACCCTTAAGAATGTTTATATTTCTGTATAAATATTAACTAAAAATCTGCTCAAGATAGAGAAATACATAAAGAAAACACAGTTAAACTAACTGTAGTCTCCCAGGCTCTGCACCCCACAGTGGCCTCTAGTTGACACTATTGTCCTTTGGGTGACGGTTCCTCTGTAAAGTCCAGATATTATCAGTTCTTTTGTAAGCTGAGCTGTATTTAAGGTTCATTTCTATCTTCCTCTTTTGCTCAGTCCAGTTTGCTCAGCATGCTCACTTGCTCATGCTTGTGATGTTGTGAATTCACAGTTGTTACCTTTTGATGA
This sequence comes from Arnoldichthys spilopterus, assembly GCA_037974385.1. Taxonomy (NCBI): domain Eukaryota; kingdom Metazoa; phylum Chordata; class Actinopteri; order Characiformes; family Lepidarchidae; genus Arnoldichthys; species Arnoldichthys spilopterus. Next base: position 6,619 of record JBBPDA010155111.1, on the reverse strand, counting down.
CACATCAACTTAGATGATGATTTTGCAACACCATTGCTCAATGGGCCAAAATATTGTGTTCTGATCAAATCTTCTTGAAAGTCATTAGCAGTGATGTGGGGGCTTCACTTTGTTTGATTAACAAGTCTTGTATCTTGCAGGGTTTTCTTTGTCTTCCAGAGCTAATAACCCAGTAAAAAATTAAAAACAGGAAAGGTTAAATATATAATATATCGACTATAAGAATAATTTTTCTTTTGTTTCTGATCCTTAGTCAGGCTACTTGAAGGTTCAAATAACTTATCATGCTCAGGAATTGTGTACATTTGATATAAATATAATTTTAAATATATATAGCACACAATTGGAATATTCAGCTCTCACAACACAAGCATACACATTAACGCACAGTGTGACAATGCGAAATGTGTTTGGCTGCATTACTATTGATAAAAAATGAGAAGAAATAGGTTAGACTAGTGGAAACAATGAATAAACTGTTAACCATGAATGAACATACTGATTAGACGTTTTGAACATTTAGATTTTCCAAATTTTATTAGTAATTTAAGCAGTTTGATTACATTAAATAACTTTAAATGGCACATATTTAAGTGTTTATAATAAATAAATACATATGTAAAGAGTTTAGGTCAACAGAAACTGAAATGTTGTATAGACAAACAACAGGCAAAGTATTAGGAAACTGCTTAACCTACAGCTTTCCTGCAGCAGTGGAAGTTAATTAAGCCTTGAAGGTTAATGCTTAAAGGAAAAGGCAAGAAACAAAAACAGACAGATGAACCACAACATTAGAAGAGAAGAACTCAGCAGGAGAAGTTTGCCTTTGGTTTTACTTTGGGTAGTTTACCATTCAAGGTTATCCACTGTAACCATCCATCCATCCATTTTCTAAACCGCTTCTTCCGTTTCCGTGTCATGGGGAAGCTGGAGCCAATCCCAGCTGACTGCGGGCCTAAGGCGGGGTTCACCCAGGACAGGAGGCTCAACCCATCGCAGGGCAACATATAGACAGACAACCATTCATACACACTCACACCTACGGGCAATTTAGAATATCCAGTCAACCTACTGCAGCCTTTGGACTGTGGGAGGAATCCGGAGAACCCGGAGGAAACACATGGGAACACGGGGATCGAACCCAGGACCTTCTCGCTGTGAGGTGACAGCGCTAACCACTGCACCACCATGCCGCCCTTCACTGTAACTAAACTGCTTAAATTACAAAAAAACATGTGTGTGTGTACATATAGACATATATAACCATTAACATTCACATACATGCTCTTTCAGATCCAGCCACTTAGCTGCAGGTTCCAGTCTTGTATTACCACATGCTCTTGCTTTCCCATATTAATAGTGATTCCTGTCATTGACACATGTATAACAGGTCGTTTCTTAAATGAGACAAAAGGAAAAACATTCTTCTGCCAGTGCCAACAAAAAGATCTCAAACACAAAGTGAGTTTAAAAAACAATAGAAGTAAAGTGAGAATCACTCAGGTTTGTTATAAACTTTACAATTCTTTTATACACAGGTAGTAGAGGAGAGCGACGTATGTTGTGTGTAGAAAATTGACCTTGTTTTGGAATTCATTCATATTCTCTTACTGGTGATTAATACCCTTAATATGTGTTTTTCTTATTTTTATATGCTCTGTCGTAGTTTCACACTCTTTATGGTGATTAGTGCACTTCATACGCTTTTTTTTAGGTTACCGCAAAGACTTTTTCCCACAGGAACAGGCACAGTGTGATGGCTTGGTCTTGTTCCTTGTCTGTCTTATGTGTTGTGGTTATTTCTCTGTGTTCGAATGTTCTGGTCTGGGTTTGCTTTGTCATGTGTTCTTAATTTCCTTGGCCATGTGCTTGTGTTTGTGTTTGCATTAGCCCCACTATAGTCCTGCCTCTTGTTTCAGGTCTCCACCCTTGTGCAGGTGTTTTGTGTTTCATTAGGTTCCTGTGTTGGGTTAGCCGTCTAGTCTACTGGTTCATATACTGTTTTGTGCAATGTTCCTCGTTCTGGTTACTGAGTCATTGTCTATGCTATGCTTATTTTATAAGTAGTCTTAGTGTTCTGTCGTATGTTAAATGAACCTTTAAAACTATTCGGCTTGCGCTTCCTTCCAAAACCCACAAACCTTACACACAGCACCTCCCTCATTACAGCAACACAGTAAAACAAAGCACAAACCTGAACAGCTGTCAGTCCCCAGTGGTGGTGAACCTTCTGTTGCAAATTCTGCAGTCTTTACAGCAGAAGGAACTTTTAAAAATTGAGCACTCCTTTTTATAGCAAAATCTACATGAACTCCATCTTTTTGTGTGAACAGTTGATGCACTTGAAAGATCTAATAATTCACTTCTTTTCAAGCCACAGGAGAGAACACTGCAGGGAGCAGATGCTACAGACTGGCTGCAGTGTGTCTGGGGCTGCTGTGTGTTCTCCTGCTGACTGCCACCACAGTGCTGCTGCTCAAGCTCAACAACCTGACTATAGAGAGAGACCAGTTACAGACCAGTTACACCAACCTGACTATAGAGAGAGAGCAGTTACAGACCAGTTACACCAGTCTAGTTATACATGAAACACAGCTACTGGGAAACATTAAGAACATGACTGATGAAAAGGAAACATTACAGAGCAACAGTGACGCCATGAGAAACCAGAAGGAGATTTTGCAAAAGGAGAAAAATGACCTTCAGAGGAAAATGACTGATTTACGTGAGTGAATACTTTAAAGCTCAGTTCAGTGATGGTGAGACATCAGCTCTTAGAACAGAGACAGTGGTAAACATCAATAGTTTACAGCCTTTGTTCAGCCTTTTGGTTTAGAGATTGAAATGAGGGTGTTGGTGTTGAGGAGACAATGCTTAGACAATGCTAGTACATTGGTGTTTCTTCATTTTCTCTTTGAACAGATATGCAGAACAAAGTGGGATGGTTGTTCATCAGCTCCAGTTTTTACTACGTCTCTCATGTGCAGAAGAGCTGGAGTGAGAGCAGACAGTTCTGCAGAGAGAGAGGAGCAGACCTGGTGATCATAAACAGCAGAGAGGAACAGGTTAGAGGATATAGAGAGGGGAGGGGGGGCACAAGGTTTAGGGTGGAGGCAGATTGTTCTTCATCACCATATTCTAATAATCTGACCTCAGGAATTTCTCAGTAACATCTGTGGCAGCGATAACATTTGGATTGGTCTGACTGACAAAGACAGAGAGGGGGTCTGGAAATGGGTGGACGGCTCAGCGCTGACATTTAAGTAAGAAACTGAGATTATTCCCGTGGACCCCTTTTTTTGTTCAAATTTAGGGAAGATTACAGCATTAAATTAACACTCTGGCTTAAATAAATAAATTAAATTGATCCATGTTATAAACATGGCTACTCACCTCCTACAGTGGTTCTGGAGTCTCTATAGCAGGGGTGGGTAACTCTGGTCCTGGAGGGCCAGTGTCCATTAAAGTTTGATGTTCTCCTTGCTCAAACACACCTAGTTCAACTCACCTGCTAATTGCCAGATTTAGTGAGTGTGTTTGAGGAGGGAAACTACCAAACTGTGCTGGACACCAGCCCTCCATGATACATTATGCTCTAGAGAGAGATGTTCTAGGAGTTCAAAAGGAAGGCAGATATCTAACATTATAACAATGCAGCTAGAAGTTGACAAGAGTAATTATAGAGCAGAGAAAAGATTGCTTGAATGACAGACGACAAGCTAAAAGATAAAGTTAGCATGGAGGCTATCTGGCTATCTGTATATTTTACCAGACCTTTGACGATTTTTTACAAGAGGTTCCCTCTTGTTTTTGGCTTAAAATGTTAAACACTTGATAAATGAAGATCAAACTGTTGAAATCTTTACAGTTTTGCTTGATGATCATGGTGGGAGTTTTACATATGGCTGCATTTATTAGCCTGTAGATCAGTGGCTAGACCAGCAGTTGGGATTAATTGACAGTGTGGGGGAGTCCTGAAGGCTGTGAGGTGTTAGTATGTAAATAAATGCTGAGTACTGCAGTGTGAGAACACTGATTCATGAAAAAACTAAACTGAGATAAAACTGAATTCTGTCAAACTGGTGTGACATGGAGAGTAACTTACTGATCAGACACTGATTGTAATTCTATGGTTTTTAGGCACTGGAATTCAGGAGAACCAAATAATGCAGGCAATGAAGACTGTGCTGAGATGTTCTCTGGGACTAAGAAATGGAACGATGTTCTATGCGATAATAAAAAAGTGTGGATTTGTGAGAGAAGTGCTGGGTGATGGGTGTGTGGGGCAGTTGGAGGTAGCAGATGCTTAATGGTCATGCAGCTCTTGTACCTGCATTGTTTCATGTTCTGTTTATTGATAAGCTGCACATAAAGCCCCTCATCATCATGTGTCGTGGTAAATGAGTAATTTCTGAAATCAGCAATCAGAAGATGATCTCCAGTCCACTTTGAATGCTTTTGCCAGGGCCTACAAACTTTTTGGTCTGACCATGAACATAAAAAAGACCAAGGTTCCCATCAGCTCTGACCATTGGCCATTGCCATGTTTGCTCAGAAAAAGCGCAACAAGGACAGCATCAGAACCAACCTACAAAAATTAACATTTAAAGACACCACTAAACACGGAACTACATGGAGAAGAAGTGTACATCAGGGTGCCACTCTACATGAGGACAATCTCAGACAGGCTGCCAAAATCAAGCCACAACAAAGACAGCAGAGAGTCAAACAGGCTGCCCCACATTCTACGCCTAGCACCTCATATCCATGCCTACACTGCAGCAAGGTTTATGGACAACAATGACCCAAAGAAACTGTTCACACTATCTAGTTTATTGCATTTGTGCTAAATGTGTAAAAGTGTTTGCTTCTTCATGGATCTCTTTAGTGACACTGCAATGTTATGCATTTAATTGTTAAATTTGACAAAAAATGAATTATGAGTTAAAGAGAGAGTTAAAACACCTTTGGTTGCAATCCATATTTTCCATCATGTATTTACATCAGTATAAGAAGCACAGTTCATATACTATGATCATCGTTCATGTTCCTTTACTATAGAAGACTGAGCCAGCTCCTCATTTTCTAGAATCCAGTTTTTCAGTCCAGTCTGAATGATGTTTTCCTCTATATGGTTTCATGATGATGTTAATAAATGAAAAATTATCTGAAGCGAATGGCCCTGTTTCACTTCCTCTATCAGTGAATAAAAGCTATTGCACTGCAAAAAGAGTTCTAGTACAGTAGAGTTTTCTGCAGACAGAGAACTCAAATCTAGATCACTGAGGACAGCAGAATGAGTGAGAATGAGAATTCAGGAATCACATATAACAGATTTGTTGATAATCAGATGTCATGTGAAGACATTCCAAGGAAGGAAGATGCCCAAGGGACCGATGAGACCAGACCTGGTCAGATGTCTGTGAGCATAGGTGAAGTAAACTCATATATAATACACATACACAAATCAGCAGAGGAACTGTACTTATGATTAAGGTACTGTAATTAACATGGTGTTTAAGAAGTTTAAAGTAAAAAATATGTAGAAAGAAAAACATGCCTGTATTTAAACACACTGAGTTTAATGTAAATGTTTGGGCAGATCTATTGACATCTAGCTTTGTTTATTATATAGTATAAAGAGTGTATAGTGTATAGTATAAAAAGGTCTTTAGGGTTTTATAACAAGTACTTTGATGGTGTAGAACAACCATCACATACTACACCAACAACAATCTTCGGGAAAAACTCCTCATTGCCTACTATAACATGATTTAGTTTTAATTTGCTCTGAATAAGAGCTACAAGTACACTTGAGAGCGCTCCATTTCTTTTTTTTTTATTTTCTTCTATTTTTCTCCGACGGCCGCGGAGGACTCATTTTGGATGGTGCAGGGTTTTTTTTGTGTGTCCCAACTCAATTCAATTTTCCGCTCTTGCTTGAGAGGCGAAAGAGACTGGAAGGAAAAATCACTTGACTCCTGACGGGATTATGGACGGACTATTTACTGGGGAATTGTGGGAATTGTGTTTTTTTGTGTATGGTTTTTTTCATGATAACAAATATTACTGCTTTAAATCTATCTAACTCTGTGCCGTGGGTTTTATTGAATTTTATTTAAGCATTCAAAAAACCTCAGTATATTGAATTAGGTTAAGTACTTATATAATTACCTTCCAGTTAATGGTCTTAGTTACACTGAGTGATTATAAAAGATATATTTTGAGTTTCAGTCAGTGGTCCTGACCGTTACACACTGATCAGCCATAATATTAATACATTAAGGCCACTGCCCGGTAAAGTGAATAACATTGTTTCTCTAGTTATTTCATTGCAGTGGCATCTGTCTGGGAGGTGGGATGTATTAGGCACCAAGCAGAAAAATGGGTGAGGGAGTCAGAGCATCTGACATTCTCTTTTTGAGTGTTCTAGGTATGCAGTAGTTAGTACCTAGCAAAAGTGATCCAAGGAAGGAAAACCATTGAAGGTGAACCATTGACAGGGTCATGTGTACTTAAGGCTAAATGATGCATGTGCGGAGTGAAGGCTAGCTTGTTTGGTCCATTAACATTGTGTTAAATGTAATGTTATGGCTTATCAGTGTAAGTAGTAAGAGGT
>JBBPDA010155092.1:0-19144 GCA_037974385.1 Arnoldichthys spilopterus | reverse complement strand
TATTATAAAGATAAAATATGAGTTTAACAGTCAGATTTAAGAAACACATAAGATTTTCCCATCTGTGTGAGCTTAAAAATCTAGACTTCCTGCACAAACCAGAACAGCCCATGAAAATGCAACATCATTTTATTTAACATTTTGCTATGCACTCAGCATGAATCAGCAGGGAGCAAGAAACATATTCATCCAATTCTGTCCTGCAGTACCATTAAACAGAGACTGAATCATACACCAAGGGCCAGCTCACAAGAGACCTAAAGTGTGTGTGCCTTGGAGCACAAATCAAAGTTCAATCACAGTTTTACGATTCAGATCGAACAGTGCTGGCAAGAGAAGTTGGAGTGTGTCTACATTCACCTAGAACTGTGCACTAAAAAATGGGAGAGGACAGCACTGGCACAAACAGTGGGATTTGTGAAGGACTGTGAATAGTGCTTTAAACCACAAGGCTACACTTCATTCAGATGGTGTCCAGAGTGCAGCCTATTTTCACTTCAATTACTTCTGTGTGTAATGTGCAGAGTTTAAAGCCCAAATTTAAAGTTTTCCAGATGAAGATGAGGCTAGATTTGATTTGATGAAGATTTAAGGCTAAAGACTATTTGATTAAATTTGCTGATTACAGGCATGTTTCACCAATTAAAATAAAATAGGACAGAATATAATCACGTTATGTATTTATCTCTCTCTATATATATCATTGTTTCTATTTTATTTATTACAATTGTAAGTTTGGGTATCCTTAGTAAATACATGGAGCAAACTAAAATATGACACTTTTTTATGTTTCAATAAGCTGTTATTAATTTGCTGGATTGATATGTTAAAAAAATATAATATATTAAATGTATATCATTTTATATGTATATAAAATGCACAGCTTGTTTAAGGTCTACTAACAGATTTTTAATAATATTCTAGTCAAGAAACAGTAAATGCCATTTTAAAACATTAATCTTTCATTTGTTGAACTGATTCAAAACATTTCCTTTACTGACTGGAACATTAGCTTGCAGGATTTCTTGGTATATTGTCACGATTTTGAGGTTTTAGGCATCAAGGGCAGGACTTGATTGCACACGGATTTATTAATGAACAGAACACTGGAACAGACAGGACTAAGGCAGGGTACACACGATGATCAAGACAGCAACACGTAACCACAACGACAAAGACCGACCCAGAAGGGCGACATACGGGGACATTTAAAGGAACAGATAATGACCCACAGCTGAGGACATACATGACTCAGCTGTGGGGGGGCGGGGCTAAGACACGTGGGTTCTGGACGTGCCACTCCTCAAGGGAACACTTCCCCGGTGTAACAACAAAAGCAAGAACGGGGGGGGGGCAAAAACTAGACATAACACGACTGTAAACTAGGGACACAGGGCAAGACAAGAACACACTGAGACCTAAGAATGATAAGAAACCTAAGCACAAAACATGGCACATAACACACTGTTCAACACGACGTAGACTAGGGGAAACACGGCTGGGGGCAAAAACAAAGTCCAAAACAACGGGTGAGTCCAGGGAAACTGAAACAATGGCCCGGGCTGTGGAAACTGTAGCCCGGGCAGATACAACAATGTCCCACGGAAGCCAGGCAGCTTTCGCGACACTCTGGCTGCAGTCCCCAGCCTCACGTGGATTCCTGACATATATATAATCTTTTCCGCCCTATATCCCCACAACATTTGGACTATTGCACAACCCCAAAGAGTTATATATGTATTTATTGAAAAACATATATTTATTAGAGCTGTTCCTTAATTATCAGCTAAACTGATGAGAAAAGTCTTAGGTTAACACCTGTTTACACCTTGCATTAATATTCATCTTGGGTAATTCCATCACAAGTGGGCAACAAGTTTGAACTCACCAAAGATGAATTAAGAACACTGAGATCCAAATGCTCAGACCACATTGGGAGTTGAAATGGGCTGCATATGGCCATATTATTTTACTAGTGTGTGCACAAATGTGTCCTGCCACTACTTAGCCTAAGTTGTAGCATTTGCAGAACCTAGCATCTCTACCCAACAGGCAAAGCTTTCTTCTTGTGTTGGCTTATTCTTCTGCTTTTGCATTGCTGCATTCAAGTGTAAGTTGGCCAGTAGTTTTCTCTTATAAGAAATTTATTCAGTGCTAAAATGACACTTCTTAGCTTTAGATCAGCCCATGTTACTCAGACCTGCTTGTTATTACAAATGAAAACCTCTGGTTTAAATGTGCAGCAGCTGAAATATTTGCCTAGTTTGATGTAAGCATGGTTTCCCGAACCTTTATTGTGTTTTAAATTGGTTTATATTCATGTTCTGTCCATTCTCAAAGACATATGTCTGCACTGAACATCTTGGAAATCCATTTCATGTGTTAAATAATAAAATGAATTGTGCTACAGATTTTACCACACAGCCTGATCTGAAACTTTTGAAGGGTATAGCAAAAGTAACCAAAAGACTTCTTTCTTTTTGCCATGCTTTACCAGGTCAGTTTACAACAAAACATAGCACCCTGCCTTAGCTAGAGTCCCCATGAAACTGAGCCCTTATTTGCATGCTGTAGCATGATCTCTACAAATTTTGTAAATTGGAAAAGAGAGATTAATTTAGTTCTAGCATTAACACATTTTTACTCTTAGTACAAAATCATGAACATGTTTTTGGTTAATAAATGCCTTTCTTTCTTGTTCAAACAAAGCGGTTTGTATTGGGTCAAATTACCTCACTTGCTCCTACCTAATTAGGATTTGCTTCACAATAAAAGCTGTTCCACCCTTTAATCTAGTGGTTTTCCTCATTATGTCTGATTTGACTGCTCTGCAGGAAGCTCAGCATGATCATTAAACTGACTGTGTTCATTCTTTACCCCTCCAAGTAGAGGCTTATCGACCAGCCTCACATGGGCAGACACTTGATGCATGCACAAAGCCTGGTCCCTTACAAAAAAAATGTTCTTAAATGGCTTGGACATGCAATTATGAGGGTGGGAAATCTGAACTTTTAGACATCTTTACATTATGAAAAGGCTCTTTAAACTTTCAAAAGGTTCACTCAGACATATTTTTTAAAGAAGTGTGTCTTTGGATAACTATCCATCTTTAGAGTGTAAACAAAATAATTTAAAATAATTTGATGTGAAATGCTTTGCTCTACAGAAACTAGATATCTGAAGACTATAATGCTTCTAGAAGCTAGCATACAGATAAGTGTTGCATGAAGGGGTTATGCATTTGTTGCTTGAGACATTTGAGAAGGTTTTAGCCAAGAATGCATTTTTAAAATGTTCCATTCATGGTGATGTTATGAAGCAGAATAATGTCCAAACAAAACTGTTTTTTTTTTATCTACCATTATCATCATTAATGTTTGCAAAGACTTGGACACCCTTTGTAAGGTTACATGTTTTGATAGAGGATCTGTACTTATTTTTACTTAGAAAGCCAACAGCTGAAAAGGGGTGTTCAAACTTTTGCATACAACTGCAGGTTCATTTGCAGTTTGGGACTGTAAATAAAATCATGATATTTGCATTGCAGGCTGTGCAATCCCTGTTTCCTATTGCCAACACTGTAAAAAAAAACTTTAATAAGTTTCTTTTAAATCAATAATATAATTAGACACCAAACAGTTCCTACATTGTCTACATCTCAGCCATTGGTTATGCAGAAATTAAAAAAAAGATCAGTGGAATTTCCCTTTAACGTTTTCTGTCACAGGATGAATGGTTGTCTGTAAAGTACAGCTACATTCTGGGAATCTAAAGAGAAGGGCTAATTTTCTCCTTGCTCATTGGTCTGCATATACTTCAGGAACATTTGCATAACTGCCATTTACTCAGGGGTAAAGCAAAGGCTACACTGTCTGGCCTATAGAAGAGCATCTCCATTAAGTAAGCCTTCCCTTTTAAATACAGTGTAAGTTGAGAAGTTATGGTGCATGCAAAAAGGTATTTCAGTAGTCCTGTTAAGAATGATATCCATACCAAAGAATTATTAATGCCCACCAGAGATTAAAAGGCCTTTCAGCAGAATGACCTCTTGTTAATTTATTTGCAAAAAAATAAATAGAGCCAGTCATTCAAAGTCAACAAGAATTTTCCTTTGGGAAATTACAATGCTTTGACATTCTATATTCCTGCTCGAGTATATCAGCTTCTTTTCCAACCCTTGGCTGACCAGTCAAGCATCTGTATGCCACTAGTTTATATTCATAAAGCTGGCTTATGAGTCATAACATTTAAGAAATTGCCTAGATCCACACTTAACTGCATGAGCAATGATCAAATTTTGATACAGAATGTCAATGTCAGCAGAATTTGTGCACATTGCTGTTATCAGCAGAGCTAATAAAAACGGTGACATATTAAAACAATTTCTCTCCACAGCAATAGCTATGTTTTATTACCTGCTGGCATTGCAGTAAAGCCTTTTTTCAACTGAAACCTGAAGAGTAAATCTAAATGTCCATTATGTCTCTGTCGCTACTCTCTTCCTTTCTCTGATGTATTATATAACATATACAAGAATCAATCCATTACACATTCATCTCCTTTATGCTGTAGAGCATTCTGAAAATGAGTCAAATGAATGGGTGTACATGCCACCGGCTCTTGCTAAGCAAAGTGCTATGATACCAGTTCACTACAAATCATTTTATATATATTAAAAAAAGGCTTATAAAGCTTTTTAAAAGCAGTGTTTTACTTGCTTTACAGCATTCACATAATGTCCAAACATGGCAGTAGCACAGATGTGCCTATAAAATCACAATATTTTTGTTAACTAGAACCAGATATTTGCTTTTTTCTGCTTGGCTAATGGTCCCATAGGTTTCATAAAAGAAATTCACACATGGGAACTTATAAAGCTTAAAATAGGTTTACTGGTTACTTTTTTATTACTTCATTTGCATGAAATTAAAACAAATTAATTTCATGTGTTATAATCCCTGTGTTTTATAGATTTCACATTTACATTTTACATTTACAGCATTTAGCAGCAACTATATAATTTATATAGTTATATAAAATATATACAATTTCAATATATAAGTCATTACACTATAGGCAACACAGAAGGTTGGCATGACTAATTGTGTGAACACGGTCTTTAAAATACAGGTTTCTTAATCCTTCCTGGCTTGGAGGTATACATTTTGGAAAACCTTGAGTTAGTACATTTTTTTTTTTTACAAAAACAGTTCTTTAAAGAACTGTCCATTGAAATAGAATCAAAAGAGGCTCTTTTATGCTATTGTTCTCCAGCCTTCTGGAGATATTCCTTTCTACTGAATCCAGCATCAGCCTAAACATAACACACCTGATTCATCTAACTGAGGGAACTGGTGATCTGGAAGAGATTAACAGGGCTGAAAGTAAACTCTTCAGAAAGGTAGATCTCCAGCAGCAGGGTTGACGAGCACTCTTCTGTAGTATCACCACAAATACATGTTATCTTCATTTTACAAATGTAGCCACTATTTAAGGAATAATCCTTTGTATCAGTATTATTTAATTAACAAATTAACAAAATATTTCCCTGTCCAATTGTTTTGTGCAGATATACCAAGATGAAAACTGCCACAAACATCTACATTTTTAATCTGGCTCTGGCTGATGCACTGGCCACCAGCACCCTTCCCTTCCAGAGTGCTAAATACCTGATGAACACTTGGCCCTTTGGCGAGCCCCTGTGCAAAATTGTCATAGCCATTGACTACTACAACATGTTCACAAGCATCTTCACCCTGACCATGATGAGCGTCGACCGCTACATTGCTGTGTGCCACCCTGTGAGGGCGCTGGAATTCCGGACACCTGTGAAGGCTAAGATCATTAATGTGTGCATTTGGATTCTCTCATCTGCCATTGGAGTGCCAATAATGATTATGGCCATTACCAGGGTGACAGACCAAGGTGAATATAAATTCATGAATTCTTCTATTGAATATAAAAAAAGGTTTATATTTTGCAGTAATATTGGTACAACAAAGCAAAATGATTCTCAGTGTAGGGTTTTTCTTTGTAAAATTTAATTTTAAATGTGCTGAAAATGTTTTACTAACAGGAAAAACCATCTGCACTCTGAAGTTTCCTGATCCTGACTGGTACTGGGATACGGTGACTAAGATCTGTGTTTTCATCTTTGCCTTTGTGGTGCCAGTCCTCGTCATCACCATCTGCTATGGGCTGATGATCCTTCGCCTGCGGAGTGTCCGACTTCTCTCTGGTTCCAAGGAGAAGGACAGAAACATGCGTCGCATTACTCGAATGGTTCTGGTAGTAGTGGCAGCCTTCATCATCTGCTGGACACCCATTCACATCTTTATCATAGTCAAAACCCTGGTGGAAGTTGATCAGAGGAATCCATTCATCATTGCTAGCTGGCACCTATGCATTGCCCTTGGCTACACCAACAGCAGCCTCAACCCTGTCCTTTATGCCTTCCTTGATGAGAACTTCAAGAGGTGCTTTAGGGAATTCTGCCTGCCATTCCGTACCAGTTCAGATCAAAACAGCCTCTCCAGAGCCAGAAATGCCACCCGGGAACCAGTTTCTGTTTGTGCCCCGTCAGATTCAGGGAAGAAGCCAGTATGACTAGGCCTGGAGCGGATCCCACGAGGATCCCGCTCAAGAAGAGTCCAGCAGGATCTGCAGTCTGAGGTCACGCAGATCTCCACCACTGAATTCTAGAGTTTGATATTTCTAAAAGAGGCATTTCCATTCACACACCTGAGAAGATTCTGCTTCAGCCAAGTTCCTGGTCTTGCTATTCATGTGCATTATCACAATAAGCATGAGTTAAGAGGTGTTTGTTGTGTTCTCATCAGTGTATGAGGAACTCTAATCAGTGCAGAAGGTTTGGAATCTGTTTGGAACAGTCAGCAGTCAATGGACTAGGATCCCTATTTACCCTGATATCACTATAATGCTATATGAAGGAGTGTGCACTCGATCAACAGATCAAGTCATCAACAGATGCTTTTTCATCACTGGCAGAATTAAAACCATCACAAGCCACAAATGCATATAGATGCCTCATTACAAAGGTCCCTGCAGTGCCATGTTTTAATGCTTCTTATGTATGGCAATAGTAAAAACATGAAGCTGGGTCAAAGTCGATTGCAATGGATGGAGGAAAAGGACTGTTGCATCTTATAACAGGTGGAGAGGAATGCAATATGTGTTCTCTACAGTCTGTCAATGACGACTGTGATTTTATTGCACATTCTACAGATCCATGAAGACATTTGTACACAAGGGACAATGCGACAAAGCACAAAGCCTTCTCTGATATGAACAAGGAAGATATAATGTACTATGACAAGAGCCTGGTAGCTTCAGGCCACTTAATATATGACATGCTGTCTGAATATTCTTGTGTGGACACAAACAACATTGACATGGTAGATTACCAGTGAAGAAAACCTGATAATATTAAGTACTGCATGTCTGCTCAAACTGCCTTTATCCCACCATTTGTATAAACCTATTTCACAAGCAGCATCCACAAGGACCAAATTTATTCTGTTCCAAAAGGTCACTTTTAATGATCCATGGACTATGAAACAACATGCAGTGTTGATTTGAAATAAAAAGAGACATCTAAACTGACAATGGCAACAAAATGGAGTGATCAGAAAAATGGACCAAGATCACATGCCACAGTTGTATCTAAAGGGAACTGTTCCATATAGCATCAAAAGGTTCAATGGGAGGATGCTTTAACAGAAAGATTGTGTCATAACTCGAGATGCCTACATGCTCAAGACTGACTTTAATTACTATTGATTTTGTTTCACATATCAATAGTCATTTAAGGGACAAGGACATTCTTACTGTGTGCAAAAATTGTAATTGTAAGATGAAATATTTTTGACATTGCTTCAAAATGCCAAAAAAAATTGTTTAAAAATATTTGATAGCCCCTGGTTAATTTCCTTGTGATTTTCTAAGTGAAAAAAAATTACATGTCTTTTACACACTTCTGCCCAGTTTAATGTTCTCTTTATTTAATATGTAATTAATAAAATATAATTATTGATATATTAGGGGGAATAAATACAAAAAAATGACCTGCACAATTTATGGCAAAATTATTTTTTTTCTCATTTTTTCCTCTATGTAAAGCTTTGTGAAAGGCGCTATATAAATGTAACCTATTATTATTACTATAATTTTATATACAGTGTAATTTCTGTTCAGTATAAGTTCAATTCTTTTGTGCTAATAATTACAAAAAAGTGGAATATTCAAGTGTGTTTCATGTAGGGAATGTGGGAATGTATTCATATTTTCACTTAGAACATGACTTAATTTGAACAGGGGTGTTCAAAGTTTTGCGTACAACTATATTTGAAATTGAAAATTGACATTATTCATTTGAAGTTTTTAGTTGGTTGATGATTGTTTTGGATTATAGCAAATAGAAATGGCCAGACCTCAGCTTTAGTGTTTGTTATATAATTGGTGGATATGTATATATGTAGTGCAACTGGCTTAAATAGTGACTTGAGGAACCAAACCTCCATCGGAGTGAAAAGTCAAGTCAAATTTATTTATGTATCACTTTTTCCAATTATGTTGTCACAAAGCATCTTTACAGAAGGAAATAACCTTGGGAGGAACCAATACTCTAGGAGAACCCTCTGGTCAACAATGGATAGCAAAAGAGAATATGAAGAGAACTGAAGAGAGTGAGAAAGTGTAAAAAATTTGTGAAAGTGCTCATCTCTTTGCTGGTAAGGATTTTACTTTTGTATTATATTCAGAGCAGAGCAGTAGCCAAATCACTTTCAATGTGTTTCTACAGAAGTGTATGTAAAGTGCCTAGAAAAAAAAAACTAATAACAAAAAATTAAAAAATGTAGTGAAAAAGGTCCTGTATTTTGTTAATTGTTTAGGAGCTAGGCTTATTTCTTTCTCATGTAGCAATTTTTTTTTATAAAAAAAAGTTTGAAAAATGTGCCTCTGGTGCAACTTTCTGGAAATTGTTTTCATACGAATATCTGAAATAATGTTTTTGATTGGGGTGGATAAAACATAAACTGTAGTTACTGTGTCATAATCATGTTTAGTTACAAAAGGAAGGGTGGATCCTCAAGAAAAAGTAAAAAAAATAGCTACAGCTAATGTTCTGCAGATATAATTTGACAAGAGTCAAATAGTCTGTGAGACTTGTAAAGAGTACTTTGAAGGTCTGAAGTATGTTTTTACTTCTATTAAATAAATACTTGAGTAAGTAAAAATTCAAAATAACACTTTATTCTAGTAACAAAGTACAAACACTCAAGTTTGATTTATGTACTCTGTGTGTCCAAAAGCACCCAGACAGTTTTTCTAATGAGGAAATTTAGCTATAATAAGGTGCACCCAGTGATGAGATACACACACAGCTTGTACAATCTCCACAGGAAAGCACTGACAACAAGGCGCTCTGGATCAGCTATACATTAGACTTAAATCATCATGTCTAATACAAAGCGTTGGCCAAATAAATATAAAACTTCTCAGCATTGGGCTGTGCAGCAGTGGAACTGTGTTGGAGCTATAATGGAGCTCCCAGAACCTTTGGGAGGAGTTGGAGTCGCAATCTGATCATAAACTGATCATTTAACATTAGTTACCTCAACAATCTTCCAACAACCACTAGGCCTCCACTGCCCACTACTGGACATAAATTTTATAATAATAACCTTGATTTCAGAAGAATTGTTGGATAAGTCTACAAGGCGTCTACAAACATTTGGACATACAATGTATTTTCGACCCCTTTTAATGAGTTTTGATGAGCTGTTGTATAATTTCTGCAAACTGGCTTTACTTGGCTAGAACAGAATGTTGCATACCATTGTATTACAGTGTGAACCTGAAATGTATAAGTATTCTTTAACAAGCTGTAGATAAACACAGAAAGAAGCCATTTTAATGAAGCTAGAAACATTTTCTTTGCATCTTGTTAGAAGTATTAGGAATATAAGAAACTTTGTAAATCAAAACATGATGCTCTTTTGCTCTCTTGCTTAGCTCTTGCTTACACTATATTTAAGCATTGTCTTTTTTGCTGTTTGTTTTTTTACTTTTAAATAACTGTTAGAGTGAATTCAGTATTTCAGGGTTTTTGACTGCTTTTCTCTGAGCAAGTTGTGCTGCTGCACCAGTGTTCTTTACGCTCTGTTTATGTTTACACAAGAATATTTACTTCTGTGAAATAGCTTCTCTTGTACAGATCCTAAAGAGAAAAGAAAAATAAAATCAAAACAATAAAACATCTCCACTTGCTTTGTTCTAAGATTGTCTGTGCATATTCCAAACCAGTGACAGAAAGTTTTTACATTTCTCCTCTTAATTCAGCTTGAATGCAGTGCAATTGTCACAACTCACCTAATAGATCAGGTTTACTGCAACAGCATTGACTAGAAAAGTCTGATAAATTCATGTAAACACAATTAATTCAATTTAATTAGTTTTTTTCCTACCAGACAAGCTTTCTAAATACAGGAAAAACAAAAAGATATATGTGAAAACTAAGTGAAAGTCTGTGACAGACACTGGTTTTAAACCGCAAAAATATAACTACGTATCCAATTAGAACAGAACATCTAAATATATCAGTCTTAAAGGTATAGTAACAAAAACAGCCAGTTTGATTGTAAGGGATAACGAGATGATGGAAAATGGTCATGAGAAATAAATTATAATGCTTTTATTTGGTACATAAACACCCAAAAAAAATTGTATGATTTTTTTTTTATCAAATATGATAATAATTTTCTTATTCTGCAATTATGTGTTAGCTTGTTATAGTACCTGTATTCCAGAAAGTCCCACTTTTAACCCAGCCACTTTCTAATGGTGGAATCATGAACACTGACCTTATACTATGTATGAGGCATGTTGTGCCTGCAGTCAGGTTCATTTGATTCAGTTCTTTTGTGACTTCCTAGATGAATCATCACTGTACTCTTGAAAGAATTGTAGGCTGGCCACTGCTGCAAAGATTCATCACTGTTTCTGTTCTGACAAATGGTCTTAATGGCTAAAATTGGTGGGGTTGTTGTTTAAAGTTTACTGTATTTGCATTTAAGTTTATTACTTAAATATTTAAGTGATTATAAATGATTGTCTTTCAGTGTATCCTTTACCAGAATGTGTAAATCACAACATTGATATTTTACACATTCTGCAAGCTAGGAATTTTTACATTTATCTTATTTAACAATTATTTAAAAAAGTCCCTTGAGATTAAATCTCTTTTTCGAGGGAAACCTGGCCAAGAAAGCCCACCAATACAAAGCTACAAAAAGTATAACATCAAATATACAAACAGGCAAAAAGCATACATACATAGATTTTTATCAAAGCTTTAAAATTTCTCAAGGAGATAAACTCAGTAGCTGTACTGTGTTCTGAAGATTATTTTATGACCAGGGTGCAAAATAGGATAAAGATGTTCTGCCCAGTTCTAAGAAGATCCTGGGTTTTACAGTTCTATCGTTTACACCATAAAAGAGGAAAACTTTATGAAATCGGATTTGGAAACCACTCTGTGACAGAGCTGTAGACCATTTTCAGAATTTCCTACTGACGTTTAATTTAAATATTTCCTGTATTGCATGTGAATGTGTTCACTATCAGAAAATTGACTACTCTAACTCAGACTGATCTACCAAAGTGATTGGAGGCCTCTGTCACCATAGAAACTAGCAACACAGCTCACTGCAAAGTGTTTAGCATTAACTGAAGTGTCCTTTTAATTGAGTTTTTTTTCCTTCTCAGTGTGAGCTGCTTGCTTATTAATTTTTCATGATGAATTGGAGTAGGCCATAGAGGAGACAAGAGCCATAGAGAAGACAACAGACAAGAATTTCATCAGCAAGGGATATAGAAAAATACTGCAGAGAGCCGTAAAATCAGAAACAACAGCAGTGCCCATGAAACTGAAGGTCTGGAGGCAGGTTTTGTAGAGTATCTTACTGAATCTGCAGCCTGTGTGACACATTCACAGAACCTCAAAATAGAAGCTCTTGAATGATAAAATTCAGTGAAAATCCTTTACTTAATAGCCACACCTTACATTATTTGGGGTTTCTTCAACCTTAAAAAGGTTTGCAAATGCACACCTCATTTACAAATGTGGTTCTACACATCCATTGGATATATACTTTAAGGAACCAAATGGGATGGCTTTTTAGTGCTTTTATTGTTAATAGTGTAGTGCAGTGGCCACTAACCCTGCTCAAGTAGATCTACTTTCAAAAGTCAGCTGCAGCACATAGTTAATGCACCTGAGCCAAAATGAACCAGTGATCTCAAATGTTTGTTAAACCTTTCAGGATTTCAACAAGGTTGGTGACCACTGGTGTAGAGAGTGTATCTTTTGGGCTAGTTTCACATTACATGTAGCACATATAAAGTATTTTCTTTGGCTTTTTAATCGTCAAATTATACAAACAACATATGTAAGCCAGTATGGTTCAGATATATGGTTCTAAACAGAAAAGAAATAGCAAAAAAATATATTATATACACATACTGATGACACAACCTATGTCTTCAGTTTAAACAAAATAATAAATAAGTGGCAAAAAACGTTATAGACCCTCAAACTTTGAGTACCATAAAAGAAGATCAGTGTTGTTTTGGGAACAGTGAGGAGCAAAACACAGAGGATAGAGAGGGTGGAAGCAGTTGAAAGAGAATACATTAAGCTCAAAGAGAGGCATACTTTAAAATTCCCTTCACAAGTTGTAAAGGTGTAAGAAGGAAAAAAAGAATAGCAGCTCTTTGTCCTTTTTTACAATAACATGAGCCGTGACCTTTAAAATAAGGTGGGGGGGATTCAATGGTTTGGTTGACTTGTAACATATATTACATTTTATATTTTCAAAGAACTGTCATGGTAAGAGACAAAAAATATGTACATTTACCTAAAGCTGTATTTAATCACCATAGAAAAGTCAAAAATAAACAGTGATGACTGAGAAGGACAAAGCTAAATGATAATGTCAATTTCATGTCTCCCTAATTTTCTTACCATTCTAGTTCAGTTTCATCCACTAGCTTCCCTAACCATACAATCCCAGTGCTGAGAGGGTAAAGGCTAGTAGCTAGCCTCTGAGATGAAAGTGACTATTTGTCATATTGAACACACTCAAGCACGACAATGAAAAGTGACCTTGGCATTTACCCATCACACATACACATGTGGAGCAGCAGGCAGCTATCAACAGCCCCTGGGTGCAGTGTAGCAGGACAGTACCTTGCTTCAGGGTACTACAGTGGTGTCCGGGCCAGGACTTGAACCTGTCACCTTCAGTTCACAAGTGCAAGGTCCTAACCACTAGGCTAACACTGCCCCTATTCTGATCCAAATGTAACTTCACTGGAGGAACTTGGAGAAGAACCTCTTATTTGGCCATGTCCAGTTAGCATTGCTATACTATATAATGTGGGAAGGAAACAACACCCAGAGAGAAGCTGCACCACTTGGAATCCCTGAAGTAACAGCTCACACTGATTTGACAGAAATATGATTTTGTTTCCTTTTTATGTTTTCATTCATGTGTTTCTCACATTAGAATATCAGGCATACATTGTGCAAATACACAGATCAGCCATAACATTAAAACCTGCCTAATGTTCAGTAGATCCCCCTAATGCTTCCAAAACAGTGTGACCTTACTATCAGAGTCAGCATTCACTTTTTTAACCACAGTAGCTCTTCTGTGGAATCAGCTAGCCTTCACTCCCCATACGTGTCAGTGAGCCTTGGATAACTTTTGGTAGGTACTAACTGTATATATCCCACCCCAGCCAGTGCAATTGTAATAAAATTACATTTTTTATTTTGCCAGAGCAAAAGTGGGGAGATATGACTATAGGTCCAGTTGTTTACAAGTAGAGACTTGCAAGATAAGATGAGATGAAATAAGAAAAAATAAGATAACAAAGCTTTATTTTCACTGTACAAATAAAAAGAGATGTTTGGAGCAAACCCTTAGGTGCCTTAAGACAGAATATAAGAGAGAGTGAATATGAAGTGAAAGTGAATATTTGTCATTGTGAACACACTCAAGCACCACAACAAAATGCAACCTCTGCATTTAACCCATCACACGTGCACACGTGGAGCAGTGGGCAGCTATCAACAGCGCCCAGGGAGCAGTGTAGCAGGATGGTATCTTGCTCAAGGGTACCTCAGTAGTGCCCGGGTCGGGACTCGAACCTGAGACCTTCAGGTGTCAAAGGCAGCGTCCTAACCACTAGGTCACCACTGCCCAATACTATAAGTATCTAGAATGTACAGATAAACAAAACTAAAAATAAAACTATAAAACAAAAAACTTACATCTAAACAGGGAGCTCTGGGCCGCTGTGTCCACTCTGCACCGCCACCAGAAGAAACTGAAGTTCACATTTAGTACCTACTATAAGTTCACATCACACATAGTATATCTAGGTAGATATGAGACAATGTATTTGATCTTGTATGTATCCAGTGGTCGTCCTAGCCTGTTTGGCTCCCTGGGTGAACAACCCCTCCAAAGCCCCCCCACCGGTTTCTTGTCCATTTGTGCTTATGTGGCACAATATCCATACCACTCCCCCAATACAAGAGCCAAAACAACGTAAACTTATTCACCTTGGTGTGCAGATTCACTTTGTATTATTATTCTTCCATCAATTTCACACAACCTAAAAAAAAAGTGAAGTTTTAGATTGTATTCACAATTTTATGAGTGATATGTGTTTTATTTAGAAGCAATTAGTGGTGTGATTTACAACCAACTGAATTCTCAGCCACTCCAGCATGCTGGGAGACAAGATCCAAAGAATCCCCCAGCCCCCTTCCCCTTCTTTCACAACCAGTGTGTGAAACCTCGCAACAAGCCAGTTCACCTGCACCAAATAGAGTATGGCACCCACTCCCGACAAACGGGCAATAGAAAATCAATTGGCGCAAATAATATCTGTATGAACATTTTGCCCCTGACAAGATGCCACCCTGGGCGGCTGCCCATGTTGCCCGTATCAAAAACCACCTCTGCTCTGGTGTATCTCTTATTGACACCTTCTTGATTTCTTTGCCATATCTCCTCTTGCTGATCCTCTCAAGGATTCATGCAATAAGTAATCCTTTTCCTGGGTTCATGCAGTGCCCTAACCAACACAAGGCATAAAATCACTCCAAATACTTATAGCCTCAGTAAAGGTAAATTTTCTTACCTCCAATAACCCCTTTTGTCATGTTTGTTATCCTGGCTGCTCACCCCCAATCAGTCCCAAAGAGTGTCTTTATACTCCCTATAACTTGTAGCATAGATGCTCACAGTAAAAAATCATTGCTAAGAATTTCAAACATGAAGCAAAAATCAGCTTGCATACAAGCTGGAATTTTAGCTAAACAGCTCACACCCACAAGCAGTTGTTAAAGGAGGGTATGGCAATTTATCACCAAGCTGGGTGGGTTGCTGCCGACAGAAAAAACAAGGCTAAAATCATGTACATGGCTTTTGTTGCTCATTGCATGCTCTCCATGGAAACTCTAGGGGCCCACATTTTTACACCAAGATTGGCACTGCAGCTGCACTTTGAGGGCCGGGAGCATCAGATTGTAATAATCCTCTGAAAAACAAGAACATATTGTTAGTAGGAAAGGTACTGTAATAAATCATTTCACTCTACAGATACTGTAATTACTACACAATTTTGTTCCAGATCTCCACTTTGTCAAAATGATGACAAGGCTTTAATAAGGCCCTATATACTTTCTTATACTGCGGCAATGTGATTGGCATAAAATTATGCGCTATGACCCAGTTATTCCTTTCCTATTACCCTGAAATAAACCATGCTGTCACTCTTCACTGTGAAGGCACAGGTGCATGGTTCGATCATAGATAGCTCTTCCAGCTTAGTAGAGAGCGACTGTTAAGTGAAAAAAACCAAACCGCAGAAACAATGTGCTCGCCTTAGCTTCTAACCCTATTAGTAATACTGACATGCTCCATTAGTTACTAAGAGCATGTGCTCCCGAGGTTAGCACAGTCCCTGCCAGCCCATTATATGCCACTATTACGGTTACCATCTGCACAGCTGCTGTGTGTATGGATCTGAACTCGCTGGAGTCACAGACCATGCTCGCCAGCAGTTGAAGGTTCTCATGCTTTGGTTCAAGGTGGACATTATTATTTTGGCCCTGCAATCTGGTTGTAATGTGCCACCTTATATACAGGGGAGATGTGACATTATGAAAGTGTAAAGTGTAACAGCAATAAGACAAAGGCCAACTTTTAAATGTATTTCACAGCACAGAATGGCATTTTTTTAGAATTCAAAAGTCAAAAATAAACGGCTTCTTCATGAATACATCATACACTCAAGCCACTCAAAAATTTGCCATCAATAGCAAATAATGAAAGAAAATATTAATATTCCAGAGCTGCAACAGAATATTAAATTTTCTATAAATATTTCAAAAGACCAGTGCACTTAGCATTTGTACTCTCTATTCATGGAAATTACAATTTTCTCAATAAGAAAACATATTGCAGTGTCTCTGGGATCAAGAAGTCCTGCTCAAACCAGAATCAGGTGAATCATTCAAAAAAGGGTGGCTCATAATGTTCTTGGTAGACTTAAAAGGAGCTTTTTGCTGCCATAACAGATAACACAGTATTATAATGAAAGGAGTGTCTATCTGACTCTCATGCAAAAAAATTGAGAAAATAGTTAAATTATAAGTTCTCTGATAAAATAGACTGCTCCAAAATCTGATTTGCTTAGCCGTGCTGGAAACTGCTGTAAAATGCGGACATCTACAACCACATAACAGCACCTGAATTCTTTATTAATGCTAAAGTCACTAAAAACCACTATGTTTTGTATTGCAGCACAATAGCAAATCAACCAAGGAAAGGTTAAAAAAGAAGAAAGAAGGGTTTCTGAACTTCATTGAAATGCTGTGAACTTTAAAAAGAAAAACCAATCTAAGAAAACCCTCCAAATTTTTTATCTCAAGGAAGAGTGTTAAAAAAATTCAGAGGCGGAGGCACAACTATGCAAAACACTATAAGAAGCTATTTGTTAGTCAATTTTAGCCTCTGGGTGTACTTACTTTCCTCAGGGATTTGTAAGTATATCACATTCACCTGTAGGCACTGTATTAAAAAGGGAGAAAATGTTTAAATATGTTCAATTAAACACTACAGTTTTCCATGGGGTGTACTTATCTTTTCAAATGACTGTAATTAGTACATTATTAGATGAAATTCTTTGGTTTAGTTGGAGTCCCACTGCGCATCCCATTTTTGCATTACATTTTTTTGAATATTAAATTGGGAGGCTTTGTAATCATTTATTTACTTTTCCTTCTCTGTCTTATCCATGTTTTTTATTTTTTGTCCTTCTTCCTCTCCTTCCTCTAGTGTTGTGATGCTGCTAACTGTATAATGTCTACTGTCATTTTGTAATGCTGATAATTGTATAGTATGTGAAGGAGGCATTCAAGTAAGAATATCATTGTAATGTGTACACCATACTTTTCACATATGAAAATAAAACATTGAATTTTGTTCTTTTTACACCAATACAGAACTGTGCAAAAATATCTGAATACCAAATGACACCTTGTCACATATATGCTCTGTTTGGGTGCCAGTCAGTACTAGTTTCTGCTTAATGCCCTGTGTAGCAAGTAGAAAGCTAGTTCACACTCAGCCTGTGTGAAATAGAATCGACAGTTTGGTGCTAGTATCATCTTTTCAGTTTTGGCACTAAACACTGCTATTGTTTGATGTGTTCATTCTCATATGAACATTTTTGTCCTCCCTCAACAGTTTGTGATCATTTGAAAGCAAAAACATACCGTAAACAAAGTTCCTTAGCAGGAGAATATTTTACTTAAATTATTATCAACAATAATAAAACATTATTTATTTAAAAAAATGTGTATATTCATATTTATATATTTGAGAATACATATTTATATAATCATATTTTATGTTGTCCCTTATTTTATAAAATGGGTAAAAATGCTTTTACAATGATGAATCATAACTACTTTGTGTCTTTGAGTCTCTCATTTACTGTTGTAGGTCCTACTGATTCATTCACAGATCATAATTACAGGTCTGACAAAATGTATAGGAAGCAATACAATGCAGCATCTCACAGTGTCCACACATACAATACTGAAAATTTTCTTCCAGCCTAGGTGAGTGGAATAGAAATATTGGAATTGTACCTGAACCTACTCCAATGGAGCTTTTAGCAGTTCTCTTATCAACAGCAGCAGGCAATGGATGTAGCAGAGACAGAGAGAGAGAAAGAGGGAAATGCACTGCGTTTATGGCAATAATGGCCTCCATTCTGTCAGAGACAACAAAAAACCTGTTCAGCATGAAAAATAGGGATGGAGAGATGGCATACATCAGAAACACAGCCACACTGCCTTTGACACCTATGCTGAATTTGAATGGGAGACAGAGGGAGGTGCTGGCAGTGTTTGGCTGTGGGAAGCTACTCTGATGAGACAGTTTTGGAGCCCTGAGGAATGGTTCTTTTTGTGCTCATTTCCATCTGTAAAGGCAGTGATCAAGCTGTGATTGTGACAATCCCACAGGCTTATTCCTATAGCTAATACCTTCTTGCTCAATCATTTTTTCTTCCCTCAAAATGTTAACTACACTCTTTAAATAAATGCCAAAAGGGTTCTTTAAAGCAAAGCCATAGAACACAGGTTTCCGGGTTTTTAAGAACCCTGTGGCCTGGAAACTGTAGAGATTTATCTGCAATTACACTATCTAATTGAACTCCAGAAGGTCCAATTAATGTTCATATGTTTTTGTAGCAGGAAAGCACTACAATGTCCAGGGAAATCCAGGACAACAGTTTGTGAACTTAAAATAAAATGTTTCATTTCTATGACATTTCTATTACTAGTCAAGGTCAAGGTCACGGTTACCTTATCGAAAGTACATAGTGTACATTGTGTGAAGAGACAATGTTTCTTCATGAGCCATGGTGCAATATATAGCACATGCACACATGTTTTTGTAAATTTTGGTGTACCCCAAGGCTCAATTTTAGGCCCCCTGCTTTTCTCTTTGTATATGCTACCTTTGGGTAATAT
>JBBPDA010155065.1:0-19151 GCA_037974385.1 Arnoldichthys spilopterus | reverse complement strand
TATATATATGTGTGTGTGTGTGTGTGTGTGTGTGTGTGTGTGTGTGTGTGTGTGTGTGTGTGTGTGTGTGTGTGAGACCCCCTTCACCCCTACCATTGGTCATACTGCCACATTTCTAGCGCTATAGCTGTGAATACTGATTGCACGCTTGTGAAAAAAGATTTATTTTTGTAAAGTGCTGAAGTCAGAAGTTATTTATTTTAGCTGATTAATTCCTGACCCGACTCCAGGAAGAGAAAAAAATAAAACAGGCAAAAAAATGCAAAACCAATACAAAAACCTTTCGACCCTTACCATGACCTCTTCCTGACCCCTACCCCCCTCCCACCCTGCACTGTAGGACGTGTCAAACTGGATATGGTCTCTGTTTTTCACATGTGAAACTTGAGGATGAATTGAGATGAAAAGTGTAAAAGTGCACGGTCCCTGATTATTTTCAATGGTAACAAACCTTTAGTTTGATCTTTTGTAATGCTCTTTTTACTCTCCAGCACACACCACCCTGCTTTCACATACAACTAATCCATTTAACCTATGGACTAATTTGTTTATTTACTTATTTATGGGTCTTCAATACATTTCATTTACAATGCACACATAATTACATGCAGTTACATAAACTGTAATAAATTACACAGGATTTACATTCTGCATTGATGGGTTCAACAACTATTATTATCATTATTATTTATTTAATTAAATTTAATTAACAATTTAATCAAATTGTATTTATTTATTTTATAATAAATTTTATTTAATTGATCAATGGACACTTTATAGTACAATCCTAAAAATAATAACACAAAAAAAGAGTAGGTAAACATTCCAAAAAATTGCATACAATAGTCTGCATAATATATTATTTAATTTGTTTAAAGGTAGAAATCTTCTACAAAGAACAACATTTTGTGCCAAATTTCGATTTATTTGCTTTAAAAGAAAAAGTCAGCATATAAACTATAATTGTGCAGATGTGTTTACTGTACTGTCACTATGAGAATATGTATCATTTACACTGAATAATAATGTTCAGTAAGCATCATATTTGTAAAGGTGGGTCATCAGTGATTATCCATCAGCAGATGATTGTGTAATATACAGATACTAATGTAAAGACATGACCAGGAGGTGCTTCAGTCACAATGAAAAATCTACCCACTCCCGCACCGGGTGAAAAAACTACAGTAGTGCCAGAGTCCCCTACAAAGCAGGAGCATTTCTAGACTGCTGGCTATACTGGGGGTCACTCTAAACTAAGAGGGGCATAGACGAACCTTTCCACTTGTCATTCATGGAGGCTGAAAAGTCAGCATCAAAACAACCAGCATTGTGCTATTGTGTGAATACTGAGACAGTCTAATTTGCTTCGGACACTTGGTCTTTGCATTCCAAATTTTCTTACTGCTCTCCTATAATCTGTTTGAGATGATGCGGTGATGTTTCTGTATCATAAGTTCACGCTAGTTAGATGACACGCTCACAAAATGAGAAGCTTTTAACTGCACAATGTCTCTTTTATTTGAAAACGGTCTATTAAACTTGTTTGCATAAGTTGCTAACTTAAAAAACGCCTCTTTATTTAGTGGCTTAATAATGGCTTTGGCCTGCTACACATGGTCAGCTTTAAAGCATTAGTGTTCATTTTGACTGCTTTGTGGCAGTAATATTTATATTCTATGCACATACAAAGTGAATGTAAAACAGCACTATTTGTGCCTGAACATAAGAACATACAGCAAGCCTGTGAAAAAAAGCATCAAATGCTGTGCCTTATAAAAAATGTACTCCCTGCTGTGCCTAGTTTGTTTGGCGTTGTTTAGAAATAAAGGTTAAAATGGGGAACTTTGTAGCATATGGACTTTTTTACCATGATTGTAATGTGGCTCCATAACATGGGTTGGGTTATACTCCTGTAATACTCTCTGGTTGTTTTTTTTTTTTAAATCAAATGCT
The DNA here is from genome assembly GCA_037974385.1 of Arnoldichthys spilopterus. NCBI lineage: Eukaryota > Metazoa > Chordata > Actinopteri > Characiformes > Lepidarchidae > Arnoldichthys > Arnoldichthys spilopterus. The sequence goes on along the minus strand of JBBPDA010155065.1, from coordinate 17,198 downwards.
AGTTTTAGTCCAGAATGTTTAATTAAATGTATTAACTGAACTGAATGTAATAATCTCGGTCATGCCAAATGTCTTTTTGATTAACCATTCAGTACCCTTTAATTCATTCAAATTTATTACCAAAGTAGTAGTAAGAAGCATGTGGAACTGTCTGTTTGCTACTGTAATTTGTATCACTGTAAACAAAGCTTCATGCTGCCTATGTTCCGTGGTACTTTCTGAGTTATGTGCACATGCATTCAGAACACAATTCACATCTCTTTGAAAATGCTTGTTTATTGAACTGTCAAATCAGAAGAAAAATAAAAGACCACTGGAGTGTGAAGCATATGAACATTCATGTGTTGCTTGTTCAAAAACTTTGTCTTGTACAAAAATAAAGCACAATGTTCTTCACAAATTAGCTTGTGACACATATACAAAACTATTATGCATTGCCTTTGTTAGATCACTCAAATGTAAGGACAGCATTGATTAATCACAATAGGTGCCTTGAGACCAAACAGTTCTAGGGACTTTTTGAGAGGAACTAACAACTGGGGAGCTCCCCCAAACAATTACATATCTTCAGAGGTGTGGTTTCTGATTGCTTTTACACCATGCAGTACAACATTAAAGTGATGTACGCCAGCCAGGCTGTTATAGTGACAAGAAGCATACAAGGAGCTGCATTGTATTTTCTTGGTAACATTTCAGCTCAATAAAGCCTGGATTTCACTGTTGATCCATTTGTTCATTTGGTTTTTCAGTCTTTTAGAGCTGTTGTTAACACAGCTAACATTTCACACAGGTTAAAATTGGTGGCTACAATCAATCCCTGTACACTTTAATCTGGACCAATCACTGTACACATAAAGGACCTACTCTAAAGCAGGAGTTACATAGTGCCTCCAATGGTTTAAAGAAATATTGAAAAGTCCCTCTGGTCCGAAAGTGCTTATTAATTCGGGTGAAGGAGATAAAACTGCTTTTCTTCCACTAACTTTAAAGGGTCAAAGGGACAAAGGTAACTGTAAGTAAAAGAATTGGATAGAACACACTAAGCTGAGTTTACTAACCCCTACCACAATACTCCTGACAATATTTTACCCCCTTAGCTGAACACAGTGTGTGTGTGTGTGTGTATGTGTGTGTGTGTGTATGTATGTGTGTTCCTCTAATGACCCTTACATCCCCAAACCACACACGTAAACATATGTGGAACGGAGCACAGTGCTACCAGGCTTTAAAAGCTTGTCAGTTATCTTGCATGAGTAAATATTCTACATTCAGACATATTTAGATACACACACACACACACAAACACACACACACACACACACACACACACACACACGCACAGTCTGAGTGTACTTAACCAAAAGCATTCCAGTGTTGAACCTCATCCCCGCTGAGAGAGAGAGCATTTACAGAGATTCTCACTCAATCGTCCTACCAAGCACTGTATGCACTTCAGTGCTTCCATTTAAATCCCCCCAGATTTTTATTACTTATTCAGCAACATACATAATGCAGTCCTGCATGTGTTAATAATGCAGCAGTTATTACACATTAATTATACAGTCATAATGTAAACTGAATCCTACCTGGCTCCAATGTAGAGCGTGCGGTTGACCTGCAGAATTCTCTGGATGTGTAGCGGCTCCTGTCTCAGAGACGAGCGGTGCGGCCGGCCCAGGAACACAGGATACCTTCTGACCACTGAGGGGGGAGAGAGCGACAGAGATACAGGATCTATAAGAGCTACTTGCTTTGTCAAGATAAAACACCCACAAGACATCCCAGAATAAATCTGTGGCAAGTAAATAAGAATTATATTATATGTAAGTACAATTTAATAGGCGAACAAATGCAGGAAAACATTCCCACCAAATCCTGTACTTCAAAAAGGCAGAAAAAGAAGAAAAAAAACTGGTTCCACAAGGATGATTATTTCTATTAAGCACTTCAAGTAATAGACTCACACACCATTCTACAGAAACGAACAGACAATGCACTAAGTTAAACAAAAAAATGGCTATAAGCAGTCACTGTGTTGTACGGAGATACTCATTGTCATTCCCAGCCTTTTAGCTATGATCCACCTCATGCTATAAGTCGGCGCATACAAGTTTCTGTGTTCTGTAAAATAAACTGCTCTGCTTTTAATCTAAATTTAATGTGTATTACATAATCAACTGAATAATAGTTTTAGCACTCTGTTTTCGAGCTTTTTACTTATATTTAAACAGTTTGATTCCATTGTATAACCTTAAGTAGTACAAAGCTAAGCAGCTGGTAAAAATATTTAGGATACCAAAATCTGAAATATTATGTACATTTTAAAGGAAAATTATTGCTTATTTCAAGCTTTAAGAATTTGACAAAATTACTGCTTTCTACACCAATAAATACAAACTGAGCCTTAAAAAGGTAATGCAGGCTATTCCCACCAATGCCCCAACTTTTGTTGATTGCTTAGAAATGCTATCTGTAGAGAGGCAACAAACCATTACTTCACCGTCTGGTTCATTATCAGGATAATGCTGTAGAGCAGGAAGTAGTGCAGTTTATTGCTATCAGAATGGAGAGGTAAAGGCAAGAAACAAAGAAACACAGACTGATTAGTCTGGGCTTCAGCCTACAGCAAGATAATAAGCCAAAACTTGAAAAGAAAAGAACCTATAGGTTTCCAATTATTGAGCTGGTTTGTGATAAACTGGACAGAAAGGTGAAAGCAAAGCAATACAAGCTGCAAGTTAATCAATATCTTGATAATCAAGAGGATGTGTTGCTTTTAAGCAGGTGGAAAATTATATATATTAGTGGAGGCCCAGTGGTTAGAACCTTCCCTTTGTGAACATTAGGTTGCAGGTCTGGCCTTGGTACCGCTGTGGTACCCTTGAACAGAGTACCATTCCGCTACACTACTGCCAAGAAGTTAGTGATAGTTACCTGCTGCTCCATGTGGGCATGTGCAATGGGTTAAATGCAAAGGTCAAAGGCTGTGGTGTGTTCACAATGACAAATAATCACTCACTGGTCTGTCTTCTATTACTGGAGCATTAGCGTGTTAGCTCGTTAGCATTCTGCTGTCCTGCTCAACCTATTCTAGTGAGAGCAGAATAAATCTAGTTACAGTGAATTAAACTGATTATTAGTTTACCTTGTTATAGTCTGGCAGTTGTTCAATGTGGGACTATAACAACTTGACTTTTCCAAGCAGTTATTTCATGTGTTCCCTGAAGTACTAAACGCTTTCTTAGGAGGTTAAGCTTGTAATGTTTATAAAACTGCTTTGCTGCTGCAAACTGCATGTTGTTCCACAAAGTCTCACATTTTAATGGGATATAAAATTATTCCTTTGATATACTTCTTTGACTTTTCATAGCACTTCTGTACCTAACTGGATATTTTGGCCATAATAATCTCAAAATTCAGTCAGGTGAAAAACAAGGCACATAATAGTGACATGCAAGGTTTGGGCACAATTGGTTAAAATGACTACTAGAAGATGAACTGATATCCAAAAGGCATAAGGCAACATTTTAGAGGTGAAAAAAGTAAAGGTGCACCATGCAACATTTAAGAAGTTAGTAATACCCCGCCTTGGCAAATATCACACCTTGTTAACACTTTTTGCAGCCAGTTACAAGTTTTCAGTTCATGTTTTGGCTTTTTGTTCTGTGAAATTATTGGGCTGTCTTGCTTGCACTACTCTCTTTAGGTCTATCAACAGGTTTTTAATGATGTTTAGGTTGGAGATTGTAAAGGCCAGAGAAAAACAGTTTCTTGTAGTAGCCCATGGTGGGTTCTGTGATCTTCAGCTTTTTTTAAAGACTTCCAGAATCTGTTGGTATAAAATGTTATACATTCTTCCAACTTTCCTACCAGTTTAGTGTTCCTTGTGCCACTGGCTGCAACACAAGTCCAATGCATGGTTGGTTCATAACACAGGCTTGACAGTAGGAGAGGCGTCCTTTTCATTAAATACTGCACTCTTTTTTTTCCAAACATACTTTTGCTAATTGTAGGCAAAAATTCAAGTTTAACTTCATCAATCCAAAGGATTTTCCAAGTTTCCAAAATATATTAGACTTGTTAGGATGTTCCTTTGCAAACAAGTTTGTGTTGAGGAAAAGTTTTCTTCCGATGACTATTCCATGAAGATCAAATTATAGCACATCACCCCAGAGTCTGCTAAAACTTAGTGAAGGTCTATTGCAGTCAAACAGGGGCTTGATCCTGGGGCAATCCTGCTAGCAGGTCTTTTGGAAAGTTTTCCTGGTCCTCCAACTTGACCACCTCATTCTCTTAAATGCCATTTCTTAATTACATTACAAAATGGCTACCTGATAACTGCTACTGTGATTACTGTAACTGACAGTAATGTTGCTGATTCCATGTGTACAGTGACAAAAACAGTATAAATAAAATGCAAATTCCTTGTTTTTTCCTCAAACAAATAAGCAAACCTAACTGACTTAAACATTTGAGTGTACTGAATTAAGTTAACAAAATAATGTTTTATGTTGTTTACTTATTATAAGATGAACTCAGAATGATTTTATTAATAAACTAGAAAATTTATTAATTAAATCATTCAATTAATTAATTAAAATTAAATCATGTTTAAATTAATGTGTGAAGTCTGTAAACTGAATAAAACTTTTGTAGCTAATACATTACAAACTGAGGAAATGGGTACCTGATAATGCTTTTTTAAGTGGCAGGCTGCTTCTTAGAGAAGTACCTGGCTGCTGATTGTTGGGACAAGTTTTGAGAAGTCTCAAATATATATATGTGCATATTTATGAATATTTATAAAGCTTGGAAATTTGCATTACTTGGCCTTTCCTAACAATGACTGTGAATAAGCCATAGCCCTAACAAGCTAATTAAAAACAGTTATCTGAGATTTCAAATCTCCTGGGCTGCCCAAACTTTTGCATGGTGCTCTTTTCCTTTTTCACTCTAAAATTTAAAAAAAAGAAAAATACACTAATCTTGCTTAAAATATTGAAAATAAATCTCAACTTTTATGCATTTTGGAGATCAGTTTGTTTTCTACTCAATTAAGTATTTACAAAAACAGAAATTCGTTTAATGCCCAAACTTACGTGCAACTGCATATCGTACATATAAAGTTAATACTGCTCTCTTCATTGGAATCTCTCAGAGTAGAATATGACTCAAAACACTGGTAGCAAACCCATTCAGCCTAATGAACCGGAGTTCCCATTTTCTAGATTTGCTAGATCATGCCGAGTTTCCAGTTTAAAATGCTAATCTACTACAATGAAACATGTAGCTAACAAATTCAGCACTATATGCTAATGCTGGTCAAATATCACAACATAGCTACACCTGCATCTATCCTAACAGTGTGAACTGTAATGCACATATAAAATACATATTATCTGAAATTAGTCACAAATTTTACATGTACATATTTTGGTCAAAGAGAATAAATGAATGAATGTATTAGTCTAATACTTCATACATTTATGACTTTTTAGGAAGGGGGTAAATGTTTTTCTTTTCATGTGCTAATGTAATTCAAAATATCAATCAATATATTCAGTATAGACACAGATTTATTCATTGTAAATAGTACACATTCAGAGTATTTACTGAATAATTAACAGCGGAGAATGAATAATTCATACAATAGTAGTTACTGAATACCTTTTAGTAGATAGTAAATACTTACTAAATACTAAATAATAGTGGATAGTGCATACTTCATAGTTGTAACTGATTAATAATAGGAAATAATTTATAATTCATAGTAGATACTAAATAATTTAAAGAACTTACTAAATAATTAATAGGACATTAATCATTAATATAGTTGATCAAAAAAAATTGCTGTCGAACATTCACTGCTTTAGTTTGAGCACTGGACCTACACTGCAAAAAATCTGCCTTGAATTACCTGGTTTAAATGTGTACATTAGTCCCACATGACTGCAATATATCACACCAACATGATTATTTCCAAAAGAGAATAAATGAAAAGCAGTTATTGGTTTGCTGCAACATATTGAATTAAAGTGGGACCAATGTACACATTTAAATCAATAATTTTAAAGCACTTTTTTCAGTGTACAAGGCTACAAGACTAATGTAGTGAACAGTTAATGGAAGCTTATACCCCAAAAAATGTGATTTTTTTTCTCCACACCATCGCTTTAGAATCTGGAGTTCAAGAAGATCTTGACTGAAGCCACAAATACTAATTTACCAAGCTGATCAAATCTGAGCAAGTACATGTTTTACAGTGCAGTGTGTAGGAGTGTGTATTACCTTCAGTAGGAATGGAGCTCAGGGGTCCAGGCTCCTCTGGAAAAGCTGCACACACCGCCTGGACCAGCCAGAGGAAGCTAAGGAATAGTCCAGCCAGGGTCGTCATGGCAGCAGGTCCCTAATGCTGTAAGAGAATGAAGGACAAGACAGTGAAGACGTGTGGAAGATGTGAACGTGCGAGAAGAAATTATAAGTTCTTCAGTTACAGCTTCCTGTAAAGATATCATCAGACCGCTCTTGTCCCTCTCTCTCTCTCTCTCTCTCTCTCTCTCTCTGATTATGATCAGTGATGATTAAGTCATCCACCACCAGTATGGGGCACATGGGTCTAATAGCTCTCTCTCTCTCTGTGTGTGTGTGTGTGTGTGTGTGTTGCTCAGATTAAATTCCTCCCAATCAAATGTTAATTCAGCTATCCTATTGTCTCAGCTCTGACACCTTCACCTGAAAGAAAGAGAAAGGACAAATCAAAAGTGGCTGAAAAAAATAGGAAATAATATTCTGAGATTTATAGCCAATGAAAAACAGAGAATTACAGCAGCAGTTCAGAACAGAGAAACACATTTCATACTTGTTGATGCAGATCAATATTCAACAGATCAGCCTCTGTAAAAGGCAAGGCAGCACATGATAATGCATTCTGTTTACTTCAGTCATTTTGAGAGCTTTACATACACAGTAAAGTCATGAGGTAATAAGTACAGTTGCTGTAACTGACAGTAATGTTGCTGATTCGGTGTGTACAGTGACAAAAACAGTACAAATAAAATGCAGATTGTTTTATCTCAAATAAATAAACAAACGCAACTGACTTACATTTGAGTGTACTGAATTAAGATAACAAAAGAATGTTTACTTTCTGTTTACTTATTAAAATATGAACTCAGATTGTACGTTACTTTAATAAATGAGAAAATTAATTAATTAAATCATTTTTTCATTTATAATTTTTTGAGATTTTATTCAAAATCATGTTTAAATTAACGTGTAAAGACAGTCTGTAAACTGACTAAAACTTTTGTAGCTGATTCTGTAAATTCTGACTGATTACATCAGCTGATATAGGTGAAATACATTTAAAAGTTAGCCTAGAATTTCATTCGATCTAGTTTTAATCAAACATTGCTTTCCTGACTGTTTTGAGTCATATGTACTATCATGGAACGTTGTAGATACTGATACTGACAGTACTTCTATTACTCTCTCTCTCTCCCTCTCTCTCTCTCTCTCTTTCCCCCTCTCCCCTGCTCTGTTGAGCTGCTCCGCTGAGATATCAGTGATCCTGCCCCATTCTGCTATCTGGACCAGCCGACCCACCCTGATACCCTCTTACTGGTTGAAGTTACTGTGGCTTTTAACCCACTCACTCCTGCTGAGGAGCCCATATGAACAGCCCTGTCTGCCAAAGAACTGATCTGAAGTCCTCACTGCACTGCACTATTGCTATACGGTGTTGTAAAAAGCGCTATAGAAATAAACTTGACTTGATTTAACTTGACTTGATGTATCAACTGGGCTCTACAGTACACAACCATCATTAGGCATTAATATTTCTATGCAGTCATCCAAAGTAGCAAAAGTGTTTGGCTTGAAATTTGTGTGGAAAGCCCACATGGTTGCTTTGAATTTACTTGATTAAACGCAAACACAACAGGTGTAAAAGGAGCTGTGTTGTAGTGAACCTGCCAATGTGTAGAGCATTTCTTTATTCAAAACAACAACGACAAAAAATCTGCCGTGATTTTCCTACGCTCGAGAGACGATCGCGTTACACAATGCAAAAGAGGCCAAACTCATTTGTCAGAAGTGTGGGTAGTCTGTCTGTGGCAAACTCACACACACATACACACACATATGCACTGTGAGGACAATCTATAGTGGATTGACTCACAGTCTTATCAGCACATATGATCTTTCCAGGAAATTTCTAAAATTCCTCTCATTTATCTGAACAAGGAGGTCTCACACACACTAATAGCTCTATACTCAAAGCGGCAAATTATAGCAAAATAATAGGCTCACATGAAAGACAAGGAGGAGAAAGAAGGAAAGAAAGAAGGAAAGTTATAAAAGAGTCAGGAACCAGAGAACAAATGTGACAATGAAAAAACACAATGTCATGACTTGGAAAGCTACTTCCTCAGATTCCATTGTGTTGCCATTATTAATAATTTAGGATTAAATGTCAGTCCTCACACATTCAATTAGCATAATTAGAAACTGAGGGCTATAGAGTTCCCCACACTAGACGAATATTGAATGAAGAGGCTGAAACAAATACACACTGATATACACACTCCACAATGTCCCCAGGCATAATGCAGCTTTAATTATGACAAATGTCTTGTAGAGTCAATTCAACAAGGCTGGTCCATTTACACACTGCACAACAAAGCAGCACACCCTGCCCACTTTAGTGCAGTTAGAAACGTTGCTTTGAATTTACTTGATTAAACTCTGTCAAGTGGCTACACAGGAACAAAATAAGTAACATCCCCATATTTGGACATTCCTGCCAAAACAGCAAATGGAAAGTTTGCAATTGCACTGATATTTTATTTGTGTGCAGCCACTTGACATTTTGTATAATTGTAGAACAGTTTTCAGTGTAGAATCTCCCACCTTTGCTTCCACTCACTGACCACTTTATTAGAAACCCCTCCCTTGTAGCTCCACCTTCCCTTCATCCAGTTAGAGACTGCTGCATAGTTCAGGTTATTCCTTTTTTAGACCTTCATTAATGGTCAGTTTCGGTCCACACAGCTTTCCTTGGATAGATATTTTACAGTTGGACCACGCCCCATGTAGCAGGAAGACAAAAATAATGCAACAATGCCGTCTCCGCAATACTTGTCCCAGCTCCATACAAATGCTGCCATGACACCACCACGTCAGTGTTAGTGCTGTGCTGAGAATGGTCCACTACTAAAAACATATCTGTTAAACAATGGTATTGTTATCAGAAACTTACCAATGTTTGGGAATTTGGCAGCCAAGGATGAGATTAAATAGGGTTGGGATGCCACCAAAAAGTCACCACATTTTTAAATAAGGTATTGTTGGAATATTATCAGCTATGTGTACAATTATGACATATATGACAAATGATGAGCTATAAATATACACTTATATAGCAGAACTAATAAGCAAGCAAAATTCATAAAGTGAGAGGAAGCACAAGGAAGGTGTTTCTAATTAAGTGGCCAATCAGTGGAAGCACAAGGTAGGAGTTTTTAATAAAGTGGCCAGTAACTGGAAACACAAGGTAGAGAGTTTTCATGAAAGTGGCCGGTGAGAGTAGGCAGAAAAGAACTAAACAGGAGGTTAACTGATGTTAATCTAAATTCAGCTAGGTATATTGAGAGTAATGTTACAAGTGAATTAAATACCATTCAGTGGAGGTAAGACACTAATTTTTCTTATGCAATCTGAGCATTAGAGTGTCAGTGAATAAATTATTTTTTGTGAAAACCCCACATTTGGGTTTTTACAGTGCAGTGTTAGCAGACACATGCATTATAACAGCAATACAAGCTCAGTCAACAATAACAGACAGTGTTGAAACACAGTGCTTTCATAAAATTCAAGGCAATCCAGTTTAATCCTTTGATTAAATGTGTTTCAGACTGATTTCAAACTCAGTTAAGATTTACTGTGTACTAAGAGTTACTCCCTGCTGCATTTATTTGGTACAACAACTTGTAAATGTAGCAGAAATATAGGAAATAGACTGAAGAAAGGTAAAGAAAAGAGAGACAGAGGAGGAGAAGACGGAAGACAGAGAATGATACATACAATGTGAGAGAGAAACCTGCCAGGATTCCTACACTTTAAGGCAAATTAGATTTAAGAATTCCTTAAGACTTCTTTTAATGCTACTTAGAATGAAAAAAAATGAAAATTTTGCCCATATGTTTATTGTAACATGAAACATAATTTCTCTGGTCTTTTTGCCCTGGTGCTGGTATACATATACACCTGCACTCAGACCACAATGTACATCATTCTTAATCACTCGTAACATTTTAGCATCACTAACAATCTATTTCTCTCTCTCTCTCCCTCTCTCTCTCTTTCCCTCTCTCTCTCTCTCTTTCTCTCTATGTTGAGTTGCTCCACTGAGATACCAGTGATCCTGTCCAATTCTGCTGTCTGGACCAGCCTGAACCCCACTGATACCCTAGTTCTTGTGGAAGTTTTATGGCTTAGTTGTTATTGCTATCCGGTGTTGACCAGAAGTGGATGGTCAAGGACGAGGTTTCTTTTTACAGCTTAGGGAGTTTTTCCATACATCTGTCACGTTTGGCTTGCTCACTGGGTGCCCGGACCCGGATTCTGTAAAGCTGTTTGTGACAACATCAGTTGTAAAAAGTGCTATAGAAATAAACTTAACTTGACTTGATATAGAGGTATGGCAGAGACAAGGCTAAAGAAGAACTGAAAAACACTTGACATCTGCTGGCAGGCTGACTTATTAGTTTTATGTTTCTCACTCCGAATGCGGCATTCCACTGCTTTGACTCCCATTGCGTCTAGTTTGAATTGCACCCTGCACAAAATGATTGTGCACCGTGAATTATATACATTACCTGACATCAGTTTCATCAATGCCACAAAACTGCCCAATTTTGCATGCCATTAATGCGACATACATTCTGTAAATACATTTAAAAATTCTTTGAAGATGCTACCAATTATTTATAGATTTTAAATTGCACTGTCTGGAAAAAAAGAGACTTCTAAGATCTTCAACTTAGCTTAATGAACTCAATGCCTTTTATGATGTTTTATGGATCTGCAGGAACCCAGAGAGAGAGAGAGAGAGAGAGAGAGAGAGAGAGATTTGAACAGAAAACCTGTTTGCAGATGGGTTTAATTAACAGTGGATTTTTAACCATCCACTACCAGAAATCCAGGAGTCATGTCTAGCTTTGTGATACTACCTTCAGACTATATTTGTTCAGTGGCACTTTGGATCACTCTAATTAAAGGTGGTAATTTTCCAAATAAAGACATTAAGTGATCAATGAGGGGTCGACAGGGTGGCTGCTGTCTGCTAAAGATTCCTCAGAGACTTCTACTGACCAAAGCAGATAACAAATCACTAATCCAATTACTGAGAGGCAGTAGCCTTTAGGAAAGCCTAATGAAGACTGATCTATCGCCGATAGTCTACAGACTGATCAATCAATGCACCCTGAGAAAAACCAGCACACACAGGAGGTGTGAAACGTACCTAGCTAATCAACAGTTCAACTGGTTTTAATCTAAAACTAGCTTTGGAAGCTGCAGACTGACAATGCAAATATTTTATTTTACATAAGGCATGTGCAAAAAAGCTGAGCTCACAATCATCTAATGAGGCAAGAAAATTTAGATTTGAGAAAGTTTTATAGAGACGTCATCACTAAAACCCAGCAACCATGCTGCAATGGGTCTTTGGAACAACAACAAAAAAGAACCACTTTTGTGTTCTATAAAGACACATTCCATTCAGGGCTTAATGTACTAAGCATTTTGTATCAGTTTAAGGTGAAAAACTGGCAAACAAGGCTAAACGTGGTTTATGGGCCAAGTGCGCAGGAATGAAAATGTGCTTCTGTCTCATGCATATGCAAAACATGAGGAACACACAATATAGTGGATGGAGGTATTACACATGCAGCTGATTACATGTGTTCGAGCCTCAAAAGAGAGCTGTTGAGAGACTAACTTTAACAACAGCAGCAGACATGGCATTAGCCTTGACCACCTCATAATATTGTTTAAACTCTCAGGATTGGATGCTCATAAGTGGGAAATGCAGTGCTGAATATGCCACTGCATTGGCGCAATATGCATACCTAATTCATGTTTCTATTTTAAAAACCTACTTTTATAAGCCACAGTAGAACAACACCCCTCTAGAATGTTTTAGTGGCAAAGAACATCATTTATCAACACTCTTTATCACTAAACGTTCTTTGCAAGCACAGTTCAGTTCAGTATTGGGTTCGGAAACATTGTTAGCGAATAAATAGTACAGCATGTTTTGCATTGCATATGCACTCCTACGTACAACTGAAAAAACCACACTGACCGTTTTACCACAATGACAAAAGATACCCTTTATGATGTTAATAATTTAATTTAATTTAATTCAATTTAAACTAAACTTATTCAATATGTGATAATGAAAAAGAAAATAAGACATCAAAAGATATTATTTTTATTTTGTCATTTTATTGCTGTCAAGTTTCTGTAGAATTAAACTGTAATAAAATAGTGTGAAATGATGTAGAACTTAAATAAATGCTTACTATGCGATTTTTTACATGAACAAAAGCAACATTTTACATTTTCTCAATCTTCAAAAACACTTTAACTAAACAACTACTGCTTTTCCACTTTTTATTCTACACTTGTCACAAGCAGCGAGCTCAGTGGGAGTACAGCACAACGATAATGGTAATCATCATGTTATTAGTGCCACTTTGGAATTTTTATGTTATATTAGCACCAAGCTAGAGGTGTTGGTTTATTACAAGTTTAAAGTCACTTATGTTAAGTTAAGTTCATAACAGCCACAAGCAATGTTTTTTCCTACTTTTCTTCATCAACTCCCATCAGTTACAGAGAATTATTAACCACCATTTATCTGACTGGCTCAAAGAAATAATAACATATATTAACAGAAATAATAATAATAATATGTGCCATACAGGCTTTACAACATGTGTAACTACCCAATTGTAACACAATGTTATGGAAAGTCCTTTCTAATAATATCAGATGAGCTAATGTCATTGCGTTACTGTGTAATTATGCACAGTTCAGGCAAATGGCCAGTTTTAGTAAGTAAAATGGAAATATTTAATACAACTATTTGCTGTTTTACTCTGTAAGAATCTTTGATATAATTACAATTATGCTAAGGCACATTTTTATTAAAAGACTACATCTATGACTAAATCAAAAGATGTAAAGGTTCCATTCCAACACCAAACAAATAAACAAAATGTGCTTCAATATAAAAGTCTTTCTTAAATGGCTTAAAGTTTTTTTTTTTTACAGTGTATAGTCACTTAATATGTTTTTTAAAATGTTTTTTAGTTATTAAGTTTGAATATTTTTATCAGTGCCAATCAGATTGTAGGAACACAGACCCGGAAGATAAATTATGACTTGTTACTAAACTTGTTGGTCAAATTTTAAGAAACATAAGAATGAAAGATGGGTGCTGGCATGGGATGCTGCACAGTCAGGGTGAATATTTTATCCTCAGACACTATATCTTTCTAACCTTTCCCTGTATTACTCAGCAGTACTGCTTTCATCAGATGTCCAAGCTGTTAGAGGCATATAGCACAGAACTTATGTACAGCATTTGGGCAGGAGGAACAGAGAAAATAAGACAAAAATGTCTCTGGACAGACAGACAGATACACAGACAGACACACAGATAGCTAAACACACAGACAGAGTCAGACAGACAAACTATCTATTTTTTAATCTCTTTAGGCACTTTCTTTGTCCCTTTCCTCTTCTTTTTTTTTTTTTCTCTTTTTTTGCATTCCATTTTCAAATTTTTTTGTCTATTTTTGCATATTTCACTTTAAAAATTTTCACAGACCCAAATCACAGATCACAGATTTTTTACAGATTTGAAAACATTAGCTGTTCTTTATATAATTCTGGTTCACAGTGAGCAGATGAAAGTCGGTCTTAGGGTTTTCTCAGATATATTTGTGTGGTGTATTTGAAAACCACCAAGATGTTAAATTTTGTCAATACTGCTCAGCACCGCTAATGGTGCTAATATCATGGGCCATGCATGGAATTTGCAAGGCCATGGGGGTAAAATTCAAACGCTTCGTGCATGAATATGGTTACGGCGGACCTTGCCAGGCTTGCAGCCTTCAGACAGAAAAATATGCTGATGATATGCATTCTGGAGAGGGGATTTCATTACAATAGCCCATGAGACAGGAACACTATAAATCATTGGAGAATATAAAAGCAAACTGAGTTTATGCGAGCTCCAGATAAAAGACTGGTAATAGAACTGGAGAAAGGACATGAACAGGCAAATTGCTGTGTGATATATAAAGCTTTTAGTTTGAATAAAAATGGGTTTTTCTAAAAGTGCCTTTACAGTGTAAGAAAAACATTACTCTGAGAACCAGTGCGGCACTCTAGTCATGCTGCACTGCTGCTAAACTAGGCGTTAAAACTAGACACCTAGCAGCAGCACTCTCAGAAGTTGTGTAGTGACTATTGGTCTATCTGTCATTGTGAACACACTCAAGCACCACAATGAAATGTGACTTTTGCATTTAACCCATCACACATGGACAAGTGGGCAGCTATCAACAGCTCCCAGGGAGGAGTGTAGCAGCATGGTACGTTGCTCAAGGGTACCTCAGTAGTATCCAGACGGGGACTTGGCACCTGCGACCTTCAGTTCCCAAGGGCAATGTCCTAACCACTAGACCCATGTTGTCTATCATATCAAAACATGCTGTTGGACTTCAGAGTGGCGCTAAGCACTGCGTCTATTGGGAGGTCACTACTCGCTAGTTCTTACTAAATCCACAGCCACATCTTTGGCTGGAGTTCAAGAGAGCACAACCAAATAAAATTTCTAATTTTTTATTTCTTTTTGTCTCTTTCTCTTCTTTGCTCTCTTTCTTCTTATGCTCACAGCCTCTCTCTTCTTTATTTTCTTTCTCTTTTCTCAGTTTCTTTTTCATTTTTTATTTTTCGCTGTCTTTCTTTTTTTCCCTCTTTTCTATTGCCTCTCCTTTACACACATTTTTCTGTCTCTTACTGATTATGGAACGTTAATATAACTGATTATGTAACTGAGTTCAATTTTAAGGTGTTTCTTAAAATGTGAATAGTAGTTTGGTTTTATTGACACTGAGAATGTACAGCCTGGTGGACGATATTTTATGGTCTTTATTCCTGTACTGTGTAAATTGTTCCCCCAGTTGTATTTATGTCATCATGCAGTTCTTCGATGAGATTTCTGGAGATTTTATGATGCACTGGATCATTTCTTAAAGAATAATAACTGAGTAGTTGTGCAAGAAATTTACTAATCTGCTTGTTATGCTCCTTTTTTACCAACTGCATAAAAAAACTGCCCCAAGTGACTCAAAATATAATATATGCACTAATGCCATGTGGCATCCCTCAGAGTCATCAGTGCATCGCTTCAAAGATAAGTGGAGAGAATCCCTCTTTCCGGTGTGATTTCACTGGAACTGGACTCACCTAAAATTGGGAAGAAAATGAATTTTTTTTTTGATTACAGAAACATTTTTTTCCCATTCTTAGCTCAAGAAAACAAGTGAAAGTGTAAATTGTCAGTTAAAGGAGAAGAGGATAAAGTTTATTATTAATTTAATGAATGAATGACTGTTATAATTTATCCGTAGTTATTATTATATATTATTATAATATATAATTCATATAATTAATTTTAATTGTTCTCCTGCAATAAAGGATATTTTAAAAAATAAAATAATAATAACTTGTAAGAGTTAAATATATGTGTGATTTGTTTGCAAAAGCGTGTAAGCATTTCATGTAAGCGTGCAAGCATTTCATGAATGTGACAGACAATCTTACATATTCCCACAGGTCACTGCAGCAGCCTCATATTTCCAATACCAGAAGAGTGAAATGCTTAATATAGGCCTTTGTACAGTTAACTGTCCTTGTCCCCTCACTGGACACACACTGACCTGTAACCCCCCACCCCGCACTCAACAGAGTTATCGTCTTAGAAGCTTCTGTACTTCTCCTCTGAAAAACACACTTTCCGCCTCCACTCAACTTGTCTTTCCGTTAAAACACTGAAAAGCTTTTTCTCTTTCAACCTCTCCGCAACCCTCTCCTTTCTCTTTTTCTCTTTCACTTTTTTCTTCTCTTCCTCACTTCCATTCACTCTCCTTCCTCTTTCTATTCGTCTTTCTGAGTTCTGTCTCTCTCTATCTTTCTTTTATCTTTCTCTCTCTCCCTTCTCCACTTTTTCTCTTTCATATTTCCTTCTCTCTCTCTTCCTTTTCCTGACTTCTGTCTCTCTCTATCTTTCTTTTATCTCTCTCTCTCTCTCTCTCTCTCTCTCTCTCTCTCTCTCTCTCTCTCTCTCTCTCTCACCCTTCTCCTCTATTTTTCTCTTTCTTATTTCATTCTCTCTCTTTCCCTCGTTTTGACTTCTGTCTCTCTCTGTCTTTCATTTATCTTTCTCTCTCTATCCCTTTTCCTCTTTTTCTCTTTCTTACTTCCTTCTCTCTATTTTCCTCTTTCTGATTTATGTCTCTCTCTATCTTTTATTTATCTTTCTCTCTCTCTCCCTTTTCCTCTTTTTCTCTTTCTTATTTCCTTCTCTCTCTGTTCCTCTTTCTGATTTCTGTCTCTCTATCTTTCTTTTATCTTTCTCTCTCTCCCTACTCCTCTCCTTTTCTCCTTTACTCTCTCTCCCTTCTCTCTTTTTCTCTTATGCTCTCTTCCGTCTCCCTTTCCTCTCTCTTTCTAATTCTTTTTCTCATTTCTCAGAACTTTCTAATTTTTTATTTCTTTTTGTCTCTTTCTCTTCTTTGCTCTCTTTCTTCTTATGCTCACAGCCTCTCTCTTCTTTATTTTCTTTCTCTTTTCTCAGTTTCTTTTTCATTTTTTATTTTTTGCTGTCTTTCTTTTTTTCCCTCTTTTCTATTGCCTCTCCTTTACACACATTTTTCTGTCTCTTACTGATTGACACTGAGAATGTACAGCCTGGTGGACGATATTTTATGGTCTTTATTCCTGTACTGTGTAAATTCTTCCCCCAGTTGTATTTATGTCATTATGCAGTTCTTCGATGAGATTTCTGGAGATTTTATGATGCACTGGATCATTTCTTAAAGAATAATAACTGAGTAGTT